>CAAKHD010004157.1:58411-107234 GCA_901007705.1 Fistularia tabacaria | reverse complement strand
AAAAAGCATACGACAGGGTGCCGAGAGCAGAACTCTGGTTTCTGTATGAGTAAGTCTGGAATAACAAAGAAGTAAGTTAGACTGTTCCAGGACATGTATGCTGGCTGTCAGACAGTGATGAAGTGTGCTGTAGGTGAAACAGAGAAGTTCAAGGTGGGGGTGGGACTTCATCGGGGATCAGCTCTGAGCCCCTTCTTGTTTGCAGTGGTGATGGACAGGCTGACAGATGAGGTTAGACAGGAATCTCCATGGACCATGATGTTTGCAGATGATATTGGGATCTGTAGTGAGAGCAGGGAACAGGTTGAGGAAAATCTTGAGAGGTGGAGGTTTGCTCTGGAAAGGAGAGGAATGAAGGTTAGTCACAGCAAGACAGAAAATATGTCTCTGTATGAGAGGAACCCGGGTGGAATAGTGAGGCTACAGGGAGTGGAGATCAAGAAGTTGGAGGATTTCAGGTACTTAGGGTCAACAGTCCAGAGCAACGGAGAGTGTGGAAAAGAGGTTAAGAAACGGGTTCAAGCAGGTTGGAATGGGTGGAGAAGAGTTTCAGGGGTTCTTTGTGATAGAAGAATAAAAGCGTAAAAGCTCATGTTAGATATTTTGGAGATCAAGAAGTTGGAGGATTTCAAATACTTAGGGTCAACAGTCCAGAGCGACGGAGAGTGTGGAAAAGAGGTTAAGAAACGGGTTCAAGCAGGTTGGAATGGGTGGAGAAGAGTTTCAGGGGTTCTTTGTGATAGAAGAATAAAAGCGTAAAAGCTCATGTTAGATATTTTGGAGAGAAGGTCAGAGAAGCAAGACTGAGATGGTTCGGCCATGTACCGAGGAGGGATAGGGACTATATTGGTTGACGGATGCTGGAATTGGAGATGCCAGGCAGGAGGTTTAGAGGAAGACCAAAGAGAAGATTTATGGACGTAGTGAGAGAAGATATGAAGGTAGTTGTGTGAGAGAGGAGGATACAGAGAATAGGGTTAGATGGAGGAGGTTGATTTGCTGTGGCGACCCCTGAAAGGGAAAAGCCGAAAGGAAAAGAAGAAGACTGTTTCATTTTTGTCTTCTCTTTTAATCCTCAGTTTTATTTTCTCTCCATTTTTTTAAAGAAAAGGATTTGATCAATGTGCCGGTTGAACCCCTCCAGACCCACTGTTTTTCTGCTGGCCATAATATTCTCTTCAACTGATTCTCACTAGTCTCAAACATAAAAGGCAAAGTGTAAAAAGCAAATTTTTGCTAAATCGTGTTTTTATTCGTATAATTTCATGTCCATTCCAAATTACGTTACGACAAGGTTGCTGTATATTGTCATAAAACTAAAAAATGAAGCTGAATGTTTCCACATAGTAATCAATTAGGTATGACCTAAACAAGTACTGAACAGCCACAAGAACTTGATATGTGTATCACAGTGAGAGTAGGGAACAGCAGTGAGGTGATCATCGGGAAAAGCCAGTAACTTCAAGAAGAGAGGGAAATGCTGCAATCAGAACCTGTACATAAGAAAGAAAAAAAAAAAAGTTATTCAGTTATACATGGAGCACAACATCAGCAAATTTGAACAATGAGCAGAAAGCAGCTATAGAGCAGTGCCAAGGGAGCAATTAGGGATACAGTGTCTTGCTCAACAAAAGTTAAACAGGCACCTTCAATTTCTAGTTTCAGACTCAAAAGTCTATTCTACGCCTCCAGAACATTCCTAACAAACTCCTCCTTCAAGATAACTTCTACTCCATTTCTCTTCCTGTCAATACCATGATAGCACAACTTAAAACCTGCTCCAATGCTTCTAGCCTTGCTAACTTTTCACCTGGTCTCTTGGGGACAAACGATATCCATCTTCTTTATCTGCATCATGTCAACCAACTCCTTTCTCCTTTCTTGTCATTGTCACAATATTCAGTCCCAGGCACTTGCCTTTCTCTTCTCTTTCTGCTTCTGATCACGCAATCCTCTTTCTTAAACCCAGAGTAGCCCAATATCCACTGGTACTCTGTTGGTTATCAGCACCAATGCCAATCATTGTAACCCAGTCCTTGACCAATCCAATATGCAAATCGTAGATATCATTTGCATATTGGATTTTGGAAAGAGTTTTAGGCTGGATGCCCTTCCTGGCGCGACCCTCTGCATTTACCCAGGCTTGGGAGTGGCTCAAAAAGACACTGGCTTTTGGCCCCCCTGCAGCTTTATTATTTAAATCTTACATATAAGACATTGAATTGATGAAAACCACATACGAAGAATTAAAAGAATTAAAAACACTTCATTTCTTATTCATTCCTATCTCATTATGGTCTGCAAAAGTGAGTTAATATTGTTTGTTTTTTATAGTCGCTGATATTTTTTTATGCTATTCTTTCAACGAATAATATTCATTACTTAGCTATCCCTACTGAACTGTTCACTTTCTGCTGTTTGAATTGAAATCCTCCCATTGTTGGTCGATAGAAGGCACATTCTATTCTATTTTATTCCTCTTAATCTCTGGATCTGCTCCGCCATGCTTGTCATGTTGGATGTCCGTCACGCTCTCTGTCATGTCATTATCAGTATCCACTGCTAACCTGCAATGCTGATATCATTCAATTACAGAGAATGTATTGGTTTAGAGACGGACACATGTAATGCCGTTAGAGGTAATGCGTTAACTCTAACTGATTCTTGGAGACATATTAATCCTGCAGGTTTTCAATACACTTAGTTCAGTTGGAATTATAACCTTAAATCTAGAATTGACTATTGGTTCATCTCAAACCATCTGCCAAGTTATGAAATTAGCTCTAGCATATTGGCAGCTCCACTAACAGACCACTGTGTTCTTTATTTAGACATAAATCTAAAATAAGAACTCACTCAAACAAATATTGGAAACTCAAGGTTTCTGGAAAATGACTAATATTGTCAAAGAACTTGATCCCTTATTAAAGAAATTAAGTCCTCCAAAGAACTTGCATCTCCGATCAAGCAATGACAGTTCCTCAATAATAAAATTTGCCAGTATTCTATCTCCTTCAGTCAAGAACTTAAAAGATATCATGAAAAAATGGAATTAGACATTATAGTGCAACTGAATACATAGTGTAACAAACCCTCCTTGATTAAAAATGATAAACAGAAAATACTAAAATTACAAACAAGTTTAGAACACACTGAAGAAAAGGTCTGAAGAAAAGTCACTTGGTGAAAGAAACAAGTGAGGGAGAGTTGAAAGTGATTGATTTAGAATGCCTCAATGGAACCTTGAAGGTGAAATTGTTAAAATCTTGGATCAAGCATTATAAATCCTTTTGTTATTCTATTCCTAAGTACCTATTAACAAAGTTGGTGGCTTAAGTTTTATATGAACAAAATTCTTATGCAAATATTAGTTTCATTAACAAATATTATTAGACTGTAAAATGATATATGCACACAACTTCTCACCACACTGTTCAGTAATATGGAATAGTAGGTATGTACTGCATTGCAAAAAATCCATATTTTATAGAGACTAGTTTGAGAAGAATGTATGGTCAACAACTGACCCAGCGGAAGATAATCTACTAGAATATTAACAATTCCATACAAAACAAACCTTTAATCCAACCATATCAGAATTCATGACACTCCAAACTATGCAACCACGACTGCCCTTGCTATCAATCCAGGGAATTTATTGATAGCTTATTCAAAAGTGTTATTGAGAATTTGTGCATTAAAACCAACATATTTTAAATACATTTGATAAAGACTCAATTAATAAATTAAGAACCATGTATCTTACTTTACCTAACCATTATGTGAAGATGATACCGAACCCACTCACCATATATTTATCTCATGTATGAAAATACATTGTTTCTGTGCTGAAGTTCAAAACTGGTTGAAAGCAAAAATTCCATCATCATCGGTCTCCCCCTCGAAAGATGACATGGCATTTGGTTTACTTTAAGGTAACAAAAGAGATTAACTTTGCGTCAATGTTATTTCATGTTTAGCAATGTTCCTCATACACAAGAACAGAATGCAAAAATATCCATCCAATTTCACCTTTGTTAAAATTTTGAATTTTCAGAAAAGTTTTTAAAAGTTATGGAAAGACCTGGAAGCAAAAAAATATACTGTAAATATAAACTAAATACACAGGGTGTTACCCTTGTATAAAAATAAAATCCTTGTGGAATTTTGGTTTCACTGATGCTTGCTTAGATTTAGCCATGTTCGTTTGTTCAGGATTTCAAAGTTCAATATAGTGTAAGGGGGGAAATCGACGTTCTGTTTTTTTTGTTTGTTTTTTTACCAGACTCGTCCACTTCTGCACTCAGTCCTCATCACAGTCATATAAACTTTATTTGTCCCCGAGGGGCAATTGGGCACACGGGGAGCAGCATCCCAGCCCCAGCAAAAAAATGACAATCTCATCAAACACATTACAAAAAATTGAAACACAGTATCAGAGATTTATTTTTCTAAATCCATACACTATATATGTTTTTTCAAATTTTAGCTTTATTTCTATGTTTGTTGATTTGATATTTTTTTCAGATGTTAATAGAACGGCTTTATTCTTCACTCATCACGGAAGAAACTATCTAAAGGAAGTAAATAAGGAAACTCTGATTTAAAACCTTAAAGCGGTGGTTCTTAACCCGGGTTCGATCTAACCCGAGGGGTTCGGTGAGTCAGTCCCAGGGGTTCGGCGGAGGTCATGATGAGGTCAAGACACACACACCCGACTCATATGATTTGTTGTGACACGTCCCACTTGGCCATCATTGATTGCAGGTGATCACACTACATCGCTTGGCCTATCTCTGCCGCAGGGAATTTGGTGCGCTCAGTAGTCAAATAATGACTGTTGTGATGGTACATCGTGTGATTTCTTTCTTTATATTTTGATCCCTTCCTACAAAAAAAGAAAGTGGTTGGACAAATATGTACAACATGGATTAAATGGATTTACGTGTATAACGAAATGTGATGGGAGTCAACATCCTGTCTGCATGATTTGCAACACCAAGTTGAACCCCAGTACCATATAAATTGAACAAAAAAACTTCATTTATCCCTCAATAGCGCATGAAAAAAAACTACAAATATTTTATGGGTTAAAAAGAATGCAATTAATTTGTTATTAGCGATTTTGTTATTCACAGTTCTGTTTTTTGAAGAAAGTAATGTTTTTTTTTACTCATAAATGAGAAATCCGCATTTTTGGAGCCCACTGGATATACTTATGTTTTGAATATGAAAAAAAATCTGATTTTATTTTTCCAATTGAAAAAATGGGTTCGGTGAATGCACATTTGGAACTGGCGGGGTTCAGTAACTCCAACCAGGTTAAGAACCACTGCCTTAAAGACAGTTCCCGCATTACCTCCCGAGACTGATCCGTCCCCAAAACCGATATGACCAGAAACACTGGCAGGACGGAACACTTCTTGAGTCTAGTCCGTTTCCAAAACGAGTCCGACTGGAAACTACGTCCAAATCTCCGCAGGGCGGAACATCTATAAACCGGTTGTATTTTTGTTAGATAGGAAGACGGACAGCAGGCCACACACGTAGTGTTGGCAAATACACTTGGAAATGTGCTTTCTTTCTTTCTTTCTTTCTTTCTTTCTTTCTTTCTTTCTTTCTTTCTTTCTTTCTTTCTTTCTTTCTGATTTTCCAACTTTCTTCAGCCAACTAACAGTCAAATGGAAATAAAACAAAGTAACATCACAAATTGGCCGTTTGTAATCTGGTCTATTTTTTAAAAGATTGAGGTTTGGTGCTGATATTTTGATGGAGGAAATATTTAAAGTTTGAGAACTTTTCTCTCTTTTTCTGTGTGTGCAATGATTTAGATAAGCTGGAGGTGAGATACAAGCTGGACATCAGTAGAGAGACAGAAGTGTTGAGGAGTAGAGTGAGGAATCTGGCTAATGGAAAACTACACACTGTTAACATCAGGAGATATGTGGACTCTGTCTCTGTGCAGGTAACACAAACATACACCCACAAACCCAAATAATGTTTTGTCACTGGACCACTGTCCAAGATATTGGCCATAGTACACACCACGTTTGAGCATAGCGATGTTCATAAGTGCACATGGTACCAGAAAACCTTAGGCCAGAGATCAAGTCATAAATATCTTAAAATATATAAATCTATTGGTAATCTATTGTGGTCTCAACCTGTCCTGATTCAAAACCCTGAGACTGATGTCCGAGTCTGTGTCAATGTCAATGTACATTCAATTCCAGGACGAGCCCAAGAACCTCTTCAGCCCAAGGACCAATCCCAAGTAATATTATACTATGGCTATCTAATGAATGGATAATTGGAAATTGAAGGTGTGAGCCTGAATGTTAGTGATAAGTCCTACAGGTGGGTTGTGAGTAAGAGGAGAAGGAGAATTCTGGAGTGAGTTAGATGAAGTGATAAATAATAACTCCAGAGGTGAGAGAATGGTAATAGGTACAGACTGCAATGGACATGTTGGTTTAGGCAATAGAGGTTATGAAGAAGTGATGGGCCGGTTTGGTATCCAGGATAGGAACACAGAGGGACATATGGTGATAGACTTTGCAAAAAGGATGGAAATGGCTGTAGTAGATCTTTTTTTTTTCCAGAAAAGGCAGAAACATACAGTAACTTATGAGGGCAGAGGGAGGAACATGGAGGTAGACTACATCTTGTATAGATGATGTAACCTGAAGGAGATCAGCATCTGCAAAGTAATGGTAGGTGAGAGTGTAGCCAGACCGCATAGGATGGTGGTTTGTAGGATGATTCTGGTGTCAAGAAAGATACAGAGGTAAAAGGCAGAGCAGAGGACAAAATGATGGAAGCTGAAAAGGTTGGAGTGTTATATGGTTTTCAGGGAGGAGTTGAGAAAGGCTCTCGGTGGTCAGGGAGAGTTTCCAGAATGACTGGACAACTACAGCTAATGTGATCAGGGAGACAGGAAGGAGAGTACTTGGTGTGTCATCTGGAAGGAAAGTAGATAAGGAGACTAGGTGGTGGAATGAGGACGTGCATGAGAATATACAGAGACAGTGGTTAGCAAAGAAGAAGTGGGACACTGAGGGGACTGAAGAGAGCAGACAAGAGTTCAGGGAGATGCAGTGCAAGGTAAAAGAAAAGGTATCAAAGACCAAATGAGGGTTGTATGCTCGGTTGGACTGTAAGGGGGAAGATAATGATTTATACAAGTTGGCAAAACAGAGAGCTAGAGATGGAAAGGATGTGCAGCAGGTTTGGGTGATTAAGGATAGAGAGGGAAATGTATTGACAGATGCTAGAAGAGTGATGGAAGATTGGAAGAGTACTGTGAAGAGCTGGTGAATGAGGAAAGTGAAAGAGAGGGAAGTGTAAAAGAGGAGACTATTGTGGACCACAAAATAGCAGAGATTATTAGAGGTTAAGTGAGGAGGGCATTGAAAAGGATGAGTGGAAAGGAATTTGGTCCTCATGATACACCTGTGGAGGTGTGAAAGTGTCTTGGAGAGGCAGTGTTAGAATTCCTGGTTAGATTATTCAACAGGATCTTAGAGTGAGAGATGCTTGAGGAATGGAGAAGTGGGATGGTGCCCATTTTTAAGTATAAGGGGGATGTGAAGAATTGCGATAACTATAGAGGGATAAAGTTGATGAGCAGTATGGTATCATGCCTAGAAAGGGTATTAGAGATGCAGTATTAGCTTTGAGAACACTGGTAGAGAAGTATAGAGAAGGTCAGAGGGAGCTGCATTGCGCTTTTGTAGACCTATTAAAGGCATATGACAGGGTGGCATGAGAGGACCTATGGTATTGTATGACGTTGTTTGGAGTAGCAGCGTGTTAGACTGGAACAGGACATGTATGCTGGATAAAACACAGTGGTGAGGTGTGCTGTCGGTGAGACAGAGGAGTTCAAGATGGATGTGGGACTTCAACATTGACCAGCCCTAAGCCCCTTGCTTGCAGTGGTGATGGATAGGCTGACAGAGGTTAGACAGGAATCTCCATGGACCATGATGTTTGCAGATGATATTGTGATCCGTAGTGAGAGGAGGGAACCGATGGATGGATGAATGAAGGTTAGTCGCAGCAAGACAGAAAATATGTGTGAATGAGAAGGACCGCAGTGGAACTGTGAGGCTACAGGAAGTGGAGATAAAGAAGGTGAAGGATTTCAAGTACTAAGAGTACAGTCCAGACTAATCGAGAGTGTGAAAAAGAGGTGAAGAAACGGGATCAAGCAGATTGGAATGGGTGGAGAAAAGTTTCAAGAGTACTATGTAGAAAAATATCAGCCACAATGAAAGGAAAAGTGTACAAGAAAGTTAAGAGATCACAGATGCTGTGTGGTTTGGAGACAGTGGCATTGAAGAAAAGACAGGAAGCAGAGCAGAGAAGGTAGCAGATATGAAGATGTTGAGGTTCTTTTTCAAGTGACGAGGATGGATAGGATCTGGAATGAGTAACAGGGGGACAGCACATGTAAGGTGTTCTGGAGATAAGGTCAGAGTAGCCAGATGGTTCGGTCATGTACAGAGGAGGGATAGTGAATATATTGGTAGAAGGATGCTGGGGTTGGAGCTGCGAGGCAGGAGGTCTGAGGGAAGACCAAAGAGAGGATTTATGGATGCAGTGAAAGAGGACATGAAGTAAGTTGATGTGAGAGAAGAGGATACAGAGAATAGGGTTAGATGGAGGAAATTGATTCACTGTGGCGACTCCTGAAGGGAAAAGCCATAAGGAAAGGAAGAAGCTATCTGATGAAGGGATATAGACACATTCTTCCTGATTTCTTAAAGAGAAGAGTAGACATTAATGTATTATGAAAGCTTATCATAGTTACAAAGATCAGTATAAGGGAAGGGATGAAACAGGTGGTCTCACTCCTACATAAGGAGGGTACACAAAAATTATCTCATAAGGAGAGAGACTTGTTTGTGCTCTTTTCTCCTTCTCATTTACGTCAGCATCAGGGGAAGAACATTTGATCAAGAAAGACCTGTGTCATCACAACATTCCTGCTTGCTGGGTGATAAACACAGTGTTTTTATGGATGGCTTCATTTCCATATCAATTACCATTATCAGTAAATATTCAGGATGATTCGGGATGATTTTTTGCGCCAGCTGGAAAGATGTTGGGAAGTCTTCCACCCATGTAGACCACCATGACAAGAAAATGTGATTTCCCTTCTTATGTGCTAAGTTCTCGGCATGGACAGCATGGTGGTGTAGTGGTTAGCGTTCCTGCCTCATCGCAAGAAGGACTCCAAGAGGTTAAATTCCCAAAGGGGGCTTTTCTGTGTGGAGTTTCCATGTGTCTGCGTGAGCTTCCTCCAGGTTCTTTAGTTTCCTCCCACAATCCAAAAACATGCAGGAGGATAATAGGAAAAATCGGAAAATTGCCCAAATGTGTGAATGACAGAATAAATGGTTATTTGTCTATATGTGGCCCTTGACTGGCCACCAGTCTAGGATGTACCTCAACTCTTGCTCAATGATGGCTTGGAAAGGCTCCAGCCCACCGCAACCTTAAGGAGGATAAGCAGTAGATAATGACTGAATGAACGTGCCAAGTTCAATGCAGCTTGTCATTAGATGTTCAAATGATCTGGCTGGTGGTGGATGAGCCCCTTGACTGGTTATAGGCTCTTGCTTTCCAGCATTTGTTGTCACACAGATGACGCATGCCTAACAGAATATCTGAGCAAAAACAGAAATACCCTCAGTATGCAATTGTGATCAGGGATGTGCGGTGAGGTTCGTGGCTGGGGAGGCATTGAGGCATTTTTAGGATTGCACAATCGTAAAAGAGGCTCAGCTCGTCGCTGCCTCACTTACTGTGTTTCCAGCGTATTTTAACAGGAAAATACACAAATTCAGCAATATTGATGATAAAAATCATTGGAATGATTGTAATCATACAATAATAACTTTCTATCACAGATCAGTGGACAAATATTTACAAATTATTTTTTTATCCTTATTTGTTTTTTATGACACAGGAGAGGTACTGCCTCCCCTGCCTTACCTGACCCTACATCACTGATTGTGATGTTATGGATGTGTACATCTCCGCTTATCCTGAGTCAATTTAGCATAAAGAGGGATGAAATACTTTTGTTAATGTTAATGTTTTGCAGGTACCGTATCACACACCATTAATAAAAGTGGCATAATTGGCCTTCCAGATGAAAATTTCATCAGGTGTGGCTAAAGACAGGAACAAGAGAGGACAATCCATCGATACTTTGGGTTTTTTAGGTTTCTCAATCAGAAAAGGAATTGCTACCAGAGACTGAAATTGATATAGCCCACAATGTCATGTGATGCAGGCAACAGCATATTGAGATAGATCAAGTTTCAGGAGGCAGTTTGTCATAGTGAGTTTGAAGTAGAACAGAGGTTATAGAACTATGTTGTTCCTTAACAGCTTGTGTGAAGGGTTTTGCAGGCCCTGACTGATGCAAAGTAGGAGCCTGTTGTAACACTTTCTTAAGCTCATCAAAGACTTGTTCTGCTTCAGGAGTTCAGACTACAGGATCAGAAGGGGATAGTTCCTTCCTGTCAATCATAGCACCTGACAGCGCTTCAAGAATAGCAAAGCTAGGAATGAATGTCCTGCAGTAAGAATGTGTGCCGATAAAGGACAAAGTTGTTTCTTTGTTTGAGGCTTAGGGAGATTGACAATTGTGTCAAAGCAGGTGCTAGTTTCCTCTCTTGCACCTCAAAATCACATGACCAAAGAATTTCACAGATCCTTGAAAGAACTGAAGCTTTGATAAACTTGCTTTATGACCTTCAGCCCCTAGATAGTGTTGTAAGAAAAAATAATACATGAAAAATAATAAATGTCCAAAAGTCATGTTGCAAGAACTTGTAAATGTCATGTGTAAGGATATGGAATGATTGGTGGGTGGTACACCACTGCACCATTCACAGTTTTTCAAATCCTTCATCGAGCAGGGAACAGCAAAGTATTAACTGAGCTTTATGTATTGCTACCTGTAGAAGGTGCTCTTCATGTTCTGCATGATGTTTAAACTTGCTCAGTCACTCTTCCTTCAACTTAACCAACGTAAGACTTTTTCACTGCTAGCCTCAAAGGTGAGAGAGGACCATTAAGAAACGCCTGTTTCAAATGGATTTCATATTGGCCAGGTGTGCTACGTGGTTTTTTTTTTTTTTTGGGGGGGGGTTCCGATCTACAATGATCTGCTGAGGAGTGTCAGAAACTATTTGTCCTACACTTTGGAACCATGTACTGACGACCCAATGGCAGCAGCCTTTATTCAGTGGACTGTGGGTGGCTGGGGTCAGCCAGGATAGCCTTTACCTTGCACGGAGAGCTCCCCCAGGGTGGTAGCTGCGATCTTGCTGCACACAAAGTAGCAGGGATTAGTAAAAGTGAAGTGAGGAGGGCACTGAAGAGGATGAAGAATGGAAAGGCAGTTGGTCCAGATGATATACCTGTGGAGGTATGGAAGTGTCAAGGAGAGGCAGTGGTAGAGTTTCTGGCTAGATTATTCTACAGGATCTTTGAGAAAGAAAAGATGCCTGAAGATTGAAGAAGAAGTGTGATGGTGCCCATTTTTACGAATAAGGGGGATGTGCAGTATTGCTGTAACTATAGAGGGATAAAATTGATGAGCCATACAATGAAGTTATGGGAAAGAGTAGTGGAAACAAGACTGAGAGCAGAAGTCAGTATTTGTGAGCAGCAGTACGGCTTCATGCCTAGAGGGAGTACTACAAATTCCGTATTTGCTTTTAGAATGCTAATAGAGTAGTACAGAGAAGGTCACAGGGAGCTGCATTGTGCTTTTGTAAACTTAGAAAAGCATACAACAGGGTGCCGAGAGAAGAACTCTGGTATTGTATGAGGAAGTCTAGAGGAGCAGAGAAGTATGTTAGACTGGTCCAGGACATGTATTCTGGTTGTAAGATAGTGGTGTAATGTGCTGTAGGTGTAACAGAGAAGTTCAAGGTGGAGGTGGGACTTCATCGTTATGGACAGGCTGACAGATGAGGTTAGACAGGAATCTCCATGGGCCATGATGTTTGCAAATTATATTGTGATCTGTAGTGAGCGCAGGGAAATGGTTTCAGTTTTACTTTATGTGTAGACAGTCTACCTTCCAGTGACTTACCCGTCACTGGGGACTCTGTCAAGATGCAGCAGTTCCCTGAAACCATCTATTGACAGATCGGTTAGCATATCATGCGGCTTGAGCCTCGTCTCTTTCTGGGCAATGAGGCAAGCACAATGAGGCAATACAAAATCTGTATTCTGAGAGGAACTTGAAGTTTACTTGCAAGTCATCTACCTTGTTCCAGAGAGACTGTGCGTTGACGAGGATGTTTAAGGGTAGGAGGATCATCCAGTGGTCCAGTATTTTAAGCTGCTGCCGAACTCCTCCTAGTCTGCCCCTCCTCCTCATTGCAAGTGCCCGGCTTCCTGGGCTCCTGGTCCCCAGAGAGGAATGCGGAAGGATGAGCTCCATGGGGAAAGATGTGGAGTCCACTGTTCCCATGCCAAAATTCTGAAGTGCTTACGTGTACTGACGTGCCTCAGGAATCATCATCTTGTTAAAGTCAGTCCCATGGAAACATTCATGGCCTGCACCGAAAACCTCAGTAGTGTATACTAAACATTCGTACCTACACTCACTCATGCTCTCTCTCCTTCAGCGCTAGAGTCAACATCACCAAAACCATCATTGGTTACATTAACTTCTGCATGGACAGTGCTCCTCTAACAATAAACCCTGGGTTAATTCAGACATTAAGGTCTACCTTAAGTAGAAAAATAGGGCGTTTAAAACAGGAAACAAGGAGGAACTGAAGGTGGTGCAGAGGGAGTTCAGGTGGAGGATTAGACAGTAGAAGTGAAACTACAGGAGGAAGATAGAGGACCAGCTGCAACAGAATTGCTTCAGTGGAGTTTGGAGAGGCATGAAGTCCATCTTGGACTATAAAATGGCCTACTCCCAGGCTGAGTGGGACCAGTGCAGTGATGGATGAATAATCTGAATCAAGCGAGTTCCACAACATCTCGTGTGGTGCCGCTGCAAAAGGTGTCAAACCGAAGGATCTCAACAGCTACATCACTTGGTGTCGATGTCGCACCTCATGAAGACAGCATTCTGATGATCACATATTTTGATTTCTCCAGTGCCTTCAACACCATTTACTAAGAGACAAGCCAGAACTCATGGGTGTAGATAATCATCTCACAAAGTGGATCTTGGACTAACTCACCAACTGCCCACAGTATGTGAGGTCAAAGAACTGTCTCAGACATGGTGGTCTGAGGCACAGGGACCCACAGGGAACTGTCTTGACTTCTTTCCTGTTCACTCTTTACACTGCAGACTTCAGTTCTGACAACCTCTACCTGCAGAAGTTTTCTGATAACTCTGCCATCATTAGGTCAATCAAGGATGATGATGACGGGTAATACAGAGAACTGATACAGGACCTTGTGGATTTGCTCCTGTGTATCTGCCTCCAGTTGGTAAAAGGAAAAACCAAGGAGCTGGTGGTGGAATTCCGTAGGAGCAGACACACCCTAAAATGGGTGAACATCCAGAGGAAGGACACTTAAAGAGTGGCCTCTTGTAAAAGCTAAAAAAGCAAAGCTATCATCGCTAACTGACAATGCCTCTTGCCTGATGCATGTCACTGAGCAGTTCCTTCAGTGACAGATGCCTTCACCCCAAGTATGTAATGGAAAATGTTCACACAAAACACTTCATAGGGATTGGAGAGATTGCCAGCGACTTTAATTAATCAGGCAGGTGGGTGGGCTCTTCTTGGGAGGGGGAGGGGTTGATTGTCGTATTCTTGAAAAAAGACACAAGAATCCATACATCTGGCTATTTATTGATTTATCAGTCAATAAACTTTATTTATAAAGCACTTTAAAAAGCAACAGCTGGAACAAGGTACTCTACACCAAGGCAGGTAAAATTCCTCCTCTTCTTCTGCTCCGTTAAGGGGTTGCCACAGTGACTTAACTTTCTCCATCCAGCCCTATTCTCTGTATCCTCTTCTCTCACCCTGACTAAGTTCAAGTCCTGTTTCACTCCATCCATAAATCTTCTTTTCAGCCATCCTCAGCTCCCTGGCAGCTCCAACTCAGTGGCGGTTTCAGTCAAAATTATCAGGTGGGGCAACACTGAGAATGATTAAATAATGATAAATTTACATTAAAGAGGTGGCTGGACTATTGTCAAAGAAATTGTCAAAATTACATAGCAACACAACTTGTAACCAATAGGTGGCAAACTATCACAATGATATTCCATCTAGCTACATAAGCTACAAGGAAGGAGATTGTTCACAGATTCAAAGATTCAGGTTCAAAGATTGTTCACAGTGAAATTATCTACTTTGACCAAAGTTGATTGACCGTTCATTCATTGAAGAATTGTCAGTTTACCTTCATTTATCGCTGAATATCAAGAGAACCCTGTTTGACCATTGCCCATATGATGAAAGCATGTATGTGCAAGCCCTCCTGGAGCCCATGGGGCAGGGGTGGGCAAACTACGGCCCGCGGGCCACATCCGGCGCATTGGTCTTTTTAATCAGGGTTGCCAGAGATTTCATATCTGATGTGAATGATTGAATGATTGCATTCATTTGACTTTGACTTGTAATGACAGGCCTTTCACCAGCAGGTGTCGCACTAGGCGCAGTGACTTGATTTTATGGAGCTCAAGCCATCTCCTGTTATCCATCTTCTACTGCTCAGAACCCATCTTTAGCAATGTCAAAGAAAAGAAAAGTCGACAGCGATTGCCGGTGTTTAATAAGGAATAGACACCTAAATACTTTTTTACTGAAGTTCGGTCAGAGGCTGTATGTCTTATTTGCCAAGAAACCATTGCGGTTTCAAAGGAATACATCTGCCATCACTTTTCCACCAAATGTGCTAATTATGACAACAACCCGTCAACGCAAGAAAGGATGGTTACTACTCATAGGTTGGTAGCTAGCTTGCAGGCTCAGCTAAACACGTTTATCCGAAAAACTTCCATCCAAGAATCAATCACGAAGACAAGTTATTTACTGGCATTCAAATTAGCCAGCAAGCCTTTCACTGAGGGGGAGTTTCTCAAAGAGTGCATGGGAGAGACAGCAGGGATTTTATATCCTGAGAGGATATAAAAGAGAACAAATTTGAAAAATTTAGCTTATCCCGCAGGACAAGCAAGCGAAACAGAAAAACTGAGTCATTTACATTATATACTTTGGCACTGGACGAAAGCAATAACATGAAGGATAACGCTCAGCTTTTAATTATAATCAGTGGGACGAATGAAGATTTCGAAATAACGGAGGCGTTTTTAGCTATGGAATCCCTAAAAAGAAAAACCTGGGGAGAGGATTTTATAACAGCGTGTCAGCTGTCATAAAGAGGCACAAGCTATCATGGAGTACGCTCGCCAACGTTACCACAGATGGGTCACCAAATCTGACAGGAATCTAGAGAAAGTATGCCAACATGTGCAGGAGCTCAAACAGAATTACCACCAGACTTCGATGCACTGGCAAAAATGGGTGATCAACAACACTGTTCCCAAAAAAAGTAATGTTTACACTGTAATGTTTTTTTCTGTTTATGTTTGATATGTACTGTTAATAAATACGTTTTTTATATGTATCATGTGCTGACCTGGCCCGTCAAATTTTAAAAGTCCATGTGGCCCCTGAGCCAAAAAGTTTGCCCACCCCTGCCATAGGGGATTCATTGCAGTGCCTTTTTTTTGAAAGAAAAATAGATTTCGCATGATCGTCTATGAGAGAACTCCAGGCAATTTCATACTGACTGAAAGTCGCCTAAAAAGGGTCAGTTCAGCAGCATTGCACAAATATACATCTTTACTCAGTCACTCATGTCCAGACCATCGCAATCTGGCCTCGCTGACCTTATCTCCAAAACATCCAACATGTGCCGTCCCTCTGATTTCTTCCTCATCCTTTCCATGCAAGTCACTCCCAAAGAGAACCTCAACATCCTCATCTTTGCTATCTCCAGCTCTGCTTCCTGTCTTTCCTAATTGCCTGTCTCTGCACCCACTCCAACCTGCTTGAACACGTTTTTCACCTCACCAAAGGGTCTATCACCATAATTTTAAATGTATAGTTGTTTTAAAAGCCACTGAACAAGGGCTAAAAAATGTTTTGACACACCGTATTAACAATGCGAAGCAAATTTAAAGTATGGAAGTTTCTTACTTTTGTTCTCACCACCCTGCTCTTTTCTTTCCTTTTTTTTAAAAAAACTTATGATGGTTAGTTTTTGAACGTTAGTCTTTAGTTAGTCGATGGTTAATTGAACTGTGATTAGGATTATGATTAGGGTGTGAAGACTCAGGTTAGTAATACTTGACAATTGTAGCCTACTCATCCGAGATGACAGTTAACTGAACATTTAAAACACAATAAAAAATTTGTTGAAACACACAAAATGAAATAATTCATAACAAAATGCTCAAGGAAACAAGGAAAATAGTAGTAATTACAACTTATAATTGTTGTTGTTGTTCATGTTTTTAGCATAATTAAGTTCATGTCAATTTTAGGGATGGTTTATCACATTCTCTTTCTTCTTTTCCTTCCGGCTTTTCCCTTCAAGGGTAGCCACAACCTGCAACCTGCTCCATCTAACCCTATTCTCTGTATCCTCTTCTCTCATGCAAACTAACTTCATATACTCTCTCACTATGTCCATAAATCTTCTCTTTGGTCTTCCTCTAGACCTTCCTGTCTGGCATCTCCAATTCCAGCATCCGTCTACCAATATAGTCCCTATCCCTCCTCTGTACATGGCTGAACCATCTCAGTCTGGCTTCTCTGACTTTCTCTCCAAAACATCTAACATGTGCTGTCCCCCTGATGGGCTCATTCCTGATCCTATCCATCCTCATCACTCCCAAAGAGAACCTCAACATCTTCATCTCTGCTACCTTCAGCTCTTCCTCCTGTCTTTTGTGTGGTGCCACTTGCTCCAAACCATACAGCATCGCTGGTCTCACCACTGTCCTGCCCATTTATTTGATGAAACTCATCACAAATGTTGCAGATCTCTTTTCCCTTAATAGTAAAATGCATGAATGATATTATGTATTAATTTGTTTATTTGTATTTTTTCTGTTTTAAGATAAATTCCTGTTAAATTCCTGTTAAATTTTAAGTAATTTCTTATTTGTATTTTTTCATCATCATCACTACTTCACATCATCCCTCTACTTATCAACAGCCAGATTGTATTGTAGCGGCAGCAAATTGAGTTGGTCTTCCCAAATATCCCAATCCCCACCAATTTACTTTGCCTTTTCCGAAGTGACCGCAATGAGTTTGATGGGAACATAGAACATATAATCTTTTCAGCACATCTTTGGGACCATGGGTGCTCGTACAAGGTGAATGTGCCCAGAAAACATGTAAATGGAGGTGCACTGGATGGATCGTTATGTGTCTGCACAATCTAAGCAGACCTCTTCTGACATGCAGGGGTAGCAGGGGGCTTGTTCTTTCTGTCATGACTCAAAGTTTTTTGACCACAATGTAGACGTGAAACAGAAATGGACTGGTAAATTGAAAACATTGATTTCTGGCTCAGCCCCATCTTCACCACAACAAACCAATGCAGAGCCCACATCTTTAGACATGCTATACTGATCTGCCTCTGTAGAACCAAGTCCCATGGTACTTGACTTATTGGTGATAGATTTCATCCTGACAATTTCACATTGGCCTGCTCCTACCCATTAAATTGGGTAAAAAATTAAAAACAGAGTTGGGGAATTAGTGACAAAGAGCATCCTGGCAGCTCTACCAGTCACTGGAAATATGTTTGATAATAGTTATTGATCAAGCATCTCTTCAAAATGGCTGTCATATTACCTCGAGATGCTGAAATTCAAGAAACGTATAGACAGTAAGATAGCAAAGAAGTTTGTTTCTGCAGAAATTGTAGATCACCAATGGTTCTTTCAGATTGATCAGCATCCCAAAGAAGATTTCAACTTGACATCTGGTGGTAAATTGAATTCCATCAGGTCCTTGGTGCTGGGCAGACTGTATGGTAAGCAAGTTCTCTAAAATTGAAAATGCTCTTTGTAATGTTGTGACTGTGTATAGACATATATATACACACAGTATATATACTGTATATATACTGTATATATATATATATATGTGTGTGTGTGTGTGTATATATATATATATGTGTGTGTGTGTAAATTTATATATATATGTGTGTGTGTGTATATATATGTGTGTATATATGTATATATATGTGTGTGTGTGTGTATATATATATATAATATATATGTGTGTATGTATATATATGTGCATATATATGTGTGTATATATGTATATATGCATGTATGTATATAAATATGTATGTATGTATGTGTATATATGTATATGTATATATATATGTGTGTGTGTGTGTGTATATATATATATATATATATATTACACTGGGCATAAGTAAAACACTTTATCACTCAACCTTACCAGTCACTAATGATGTCCAGTTCCATTTTTGTCTGTGGAGGTTCTCAGTCATCTAGTTCATGGTGAATTCTTGTCGAAATCTTTTTGTCATGGCATCTGGACTTGAATTCCTTCACTTGAAGACTTTTCACCCCTCATCCAAGAGGCTTCTTCAGTTCAGAACTGAAGAAGACAAGAAAAAAATGCAAGTTTTAATTTCATATACATTTTTAAGTTTATACCAACCCTATTAACCAGAGTGAGAAGTCCTTCCAAGCAGGCCTAATCAGGACAATTTCCTTCTAGTGGATAGGGACAATGATGAAAATGGGGAATGTTCATTCTATCTAAACAATGACTCTAGTTGTACATATTATATGTAATGGCAATTACTTTGGCCCGCCTAACCTGTGAGTGTTATACAGACATCCTCATGTTATTTTATTTACTTGTTTGTTAAATTCTGATGTAGAATTTATATCATGTAACATTGTAGTTTTTAGATGGTGTTGGGTTTTCTGGTGATTAGGATGCATACTGAAAAGAACAATTTTTTGTTTATCGCATTTAGCTTCAAGGTCTAGAAAACATCCGGAGTACTTCTTCATGAAGTTCAATATCACTATATAAAAAAAAAACAACATATCACCATTCTTCATGGCAACTTTAACTGAAATTACATTGCCTGATTAAATTGCTTGAAGGTATGACATAATGCACCATTTCTGATCACATTTGTGAAATTCAAGGCCCTTGCGTTCTCAGATTAAGTATTCACCACACATAATAATAGACAAGTTAATACTCTGCCATGCAATCATTCTTTTACATTAAACTAAACCCTACACATTGACAGGACAAATGTTTCAGAGAAAGCATTTGCTGTGCAATTTATCTTTTGTTTTGTTTTTCTCTCTCAAGAAGCCTACACTCAGATTTAACTAAACTTTAACTCACTTCAACCACATTTATATCAGGGACACCATCATTTCAGAATTATTGCAAAATACTTTAGGAGATAAATCACTGTGTTTTTTATGTTGCTTTTTAAACATCTCTATCTTTGATGGTGAAACAAAATCTAATTTTTCCATCTCTTCACAGATTCTGATGAACTTGATTCTGAACTGGCAAGATTGGCATCTCTTGGTTTTACAGGCTGTTTGTCAGGTGTCCGCTTCAACTCCATCACCCCCCTTAAAGCTGCTTTACTGCATCCCGATACCAGCCCCGTCATCATCATTGGGCCACTGGTCCAGTCCAACTGTGGCTCCTCAGTTTCAGCTAGTTCCTTGGCAGTGGAAAACTCACAACACTTGCCAGGTAAGAAGGCAGATGTAGTCTTTTTGTCAGCCAGTTAATAGCATATCTTTTGACAGTCTCATTGCAACTGTTTTTTCACTTTGTTTTATAGGCTTTAGTTAATCAGAGGTGTGATATCTTTTCATCACTGTGTCTTAGCTGTTTTTAACTTTCTAGCAGGAATTCACTTGATGGTCTACATACTGTAAAAGAGACAGACTGAAACCTTTTTGGCTCTGTTGACTACCGATCACAGTGTTAATGTAGACTCATCAAGCAAGTTGCTCTTGCAACTTATCAAACCTTTTAAACATGATTTCAAGGTGAGAATGCCTCTGGTCAAGATATAAGTGCATAATAGTTCACTTTTGTGTATTTGATTCTAAATGTGAAACAAAAATCTGTAGGACCAGTGGCGCTCATACAGCAATTTTGCTGAAGATTACAGAGAAAGGATCTAATCAACCTTACCATCCCTAAATTCTATTAAAAAAAAACAGATTAATCGGCTGGAGTTAACGCACAGGACACAAAGCTCATTCAATCTTAATTGATGTCAGCTCAAGCCGCAACGCTAAATTAACACAAAAGGCATGAGAGAAGAATAATCTGTGTAGTACATGTCCCTTACAAGGGCCTCAATTACCGGGCACAATGGAGGTCCCTTCTCTTTACCTTTTATCAGCATTCTCAAAGCAAATACAACATCTGCAGTACTCTTTCTTGGCATGAAACCTATACTGCTACTGGCAGATGCTCACTTCTGCCCGTGTACTACACTTTCCGGTAACTTGTGACTTATCAACTTAAAT
This sequence comes from Fistularia tabacaria, assembly GCA_901007705.1. Lineage (NCBI taxonomy): Eukaryota > Metazoa > Chordata > Actinopteri > Syngnathiformes > Fistulariidae > Fistularia > Fistularia tabacaria. The sequence goes on along the minus strand of CAAKHD010004157.1, from coordinate 86,635 downwards.
TCTCTGTATTTTCCACAGCTCTGTATATTTTAAAAATCTGAATCCAACACACCTATCCTTCAATATTTAATAACATAAAACGGTAAAGATCAAAATAAATAAATAGAAATAAATGTAAAGGTATGTAAAAAGTATATATAACATATATGCATGTGTATTTACATGCACAGGAAACAGTCATTGCACAGAAGACAAATGGAATTTTAACATATACGGGGAATTATTGCACATGATGACTCTCCCGACAGCCAAATGACTGAGTATCTGACACTGAGAGTGAGGAATAATACAATCTGATGGCTGGAGTGATTTTCTATGGCGCTCAGTGGTGCATCGTGGTGGGATCAGTCTGGTGCTGAAAGAACTCCTGTGCCTGACCAGCAAGCCATGGAGTGGATTGGTCATAGTGTCCAAGGTAACCTTCATCTTGTGAAGCATTCTTCTGTCTGACACCACCGTCAGAGGGTCCAGCTTTACTCCCAGGACGTCAGTGGCCTTGCAGATCAGCCTGTTCAGTCTATTGGCATCCATTATCCTTAGCCTGCTGCCCCATCACCCCACAGCATAGAAGATCGCACTGTCTGCCACAGGTCCATAGAACATTTTAAGCATGTGTGACGGAGAGGGAACTGGGCTGTGATTCAAATGTATTGTTTTTGTGCTGGGGGATTTTCCGCGCAACAAACACTTGGTGGAGCCCTTTTGTGGTACTGTGTAGCTGTATGTAGAGCTGTATGCTTCCTTCACATTAGCTGGTCCAGTGTCCTTTCCTCCCTGGTGGGACACGCATACTGGGTGACGTTTGGCAGTGTTTTGTCCATGGTGACATGATTGACCCGAGATAGCAATGAAAGCACTCGGGCGCTGCGTCTGTAACCGGGCTCTGGCTGAGTGACGTCACACGCTGAGGTCAGGTTTGCAGAGGGATGAACGTAAACAGTCAGCATAACAGCATGTGAGAACTCCCGCAGAAAATAATACGGACGGAAAAAACAACTAGCAGTTCAATGTCTGGGCTACAGATACGCACTTTTACCGTTGTGTGAGCAGGTTTGCACCACCTGTTGTTCACGAGAACGGCTTGCCCCCCTCCTTTACCACTCCTGGTGCTTCCTCTGTCAGCCTGGACTGTCTGGAAGCCATTGATGGAAACATTGTCATCGGGAATGTCCTGGTTCAGCCATGTCTCCAGGAAGCGAAATTGCACTACCGGTACTCCGTCTGACTCCTGGCTAACGCTGTTAGCTAATCCATCTTATTTGCCAGCGCTCTCACGTTACCCATGGTGACGGAGGGGCGACATGGCTTATATCTCCTCTTCTCCATCAGCCTCGCTTTCCTTCTTCTCGTTCCTCTTCTCCACTGGTTTTTGTCTCCTCTGGAACCTCTATTTGTTCTTCTCCAGATCTTTTTGGGGAAGTTGGTAGATCTGGGCACCATGTCGGCCAGCTTTAGAGTGATAAGCTGATCCCTCACGTAAACAAGGGGCCTCTATAATTGCAGAGCCCAGCAGAGTGAAAAAGTAGATTTCCGACTAATGCGAAGACCAGAACTCTCTCCACCGAGCATTGTTGGAGAGGGAACAGCTTAAAGAGTTACTGACCCAAAAAATAAACAATAAAAGTTAAATAGATAGATAAAAATAGGAAAAGGTGGGAAAAATGAACAGGGGCGACCGCAACAGGCTGCATGCGCGGTGCCGCATGCGCACTGAGAATTTTTATTGAGAACGGGCTTCTCAAGAGTGGAGTTATCCTCACAGAACCCAGTGTATTCAGAACACAGTCTGTAAGTCCATCTATATCATCGCCATATTGTTTATACAGGGCATTCCAGTCTACTGTATCCAGAGTGTGGCCACGGCCTTTGGAGTCAATTTTTTTCTCACAGCCCTGACTGTAACTAATTTCTGCTGAAACACTGGCTTCTTCAGTGGTGTGAGCAGGGCTAAGTTGTGGTTTGACCGGAACGTATTGGAGCTGTTGACATCCTTGACATTTGCAAACAGGAGCTCCAAGATTCTAACTTCTCTCATGGTGCATGTGATAAATCCAGCCCGCAGAAGCACTCTTTGACAGAGATATATCTTCACAGCCTGCTTTTTAAATGCATGACCAATCCCCTTCCTTTCTTCTTACCTAGTTACATTAGAGTCTGGTATATGCTTGAGTAACAACATTTCTGTGAAAACATGATACTGTATTCTCTTTACTCTGGATCATCTTGCTTTCAGTTTCAACCATTTTACATGTCAAGGACCTATCACTCCTCGTAATAACCACGGGACTGAATGGTTTAAATCTCTTCCTTTCCATCCTCTGTTTGATACCCGCTTGACATCCTTGCTGTCTTCACAACTCCTCCAGTACTGTGGGCTTCTACCCTGTTTGCCGCATGGGTCAGAGTCCGGAGCAAACTGAGTACAAAAGAAAGCAAGATAAGACCTGGAAAAACACCATAATGCCACTGTGTTATCTGGAATATTTGAAGGTTAAATTGCAAGTTCCCAAGCACAGGACAAACAGTAAAAACAAATTTTAGATAACAGGAACAGGAACTGCTATGACAGGCTTCCACTAGTACAGCCCCATCTTCTTAATTTATAAATATTGACATGTATGGTTGAATCATTTTCTGCCATATTTTGGAGCTTTGTGAAAGAGAAATTACATGCTTATGTCTTGACCAGAGGCATTTTCATATCAATCCTCGATATATTTTTATGGTATACAAGCAAAGCATACAGATTTTATTTACATTTCATTTTGTGGTTAAATTTCATCTATTTCCTCTAAATATCTATTCTTCTTTGTGTCATTTATTTCTTCAATCAGCCATTACTGGAAGTGCATCTGTGCGACCACTACCTCACGACTCACTCGCTCACATGTGTCGTGCCCTAACTCTGTTGTCCACTTTACCGCGATTGATATCACTCCATCACATCCTGTTTATTTTATCGTTGCCATTGTTCCATTGTCGTCCCCTATCTGTCCTTATCCTTGCCCTTGTTGTTGTCAATTTTGTTTCTACTCTCGCCCTTACTGTTTATTTATTTATTTATCTTGTATGTATGTATGTATGTATGTATGTATGTATATCTAAATTAGTGCTTATTTATATTTTGACTTTTTTTTTTTATATTGTTATTGTTGCGCTGCTGCGACAAAGGAATTTCCCATATGGGGATCAATAAAATATTATCTTATCTTATCTTGTCTTATTGAGATAACCAACAATCCTATGTTGTAGTTATTATGGACACTACAATGTGTTTTGGACTGTGTGATTCATGCGATTCTTATTGCCATGCCAGAATTCAACATTGAACCGACATTTTACAAATACGGGTGGACTTGCACATTGCCATTGGGAATGCATGTTAAAGTTTGTTAATTTAGCTTGTTGTAGCAACTCTACATTTACATACATGAACTTAACCTAGTCAAGTTTACAAGTCCAGTTGCTTCGTCTTGTAATGTTATACCTTCTGTAAGCATTTTCACTTGCAATTTCAAGATTTAAAAAAAAAAGTATCATATACTTAGCCCATTTTCATTATTTTCTGTTTGCAGGTGTCATAGCAGTGGTCATCTTTGTGATTGTGTCCTGTCTCACAGTTGTTGGCAGATTGGTCTTGTGGAGAAAAGATACATATCAACATAAAGAGGTGAAGAATGTCAGACAGGAAGAGACCACAGATTTACCTTTTATTGAAGAGGCTGACTTACAGATTGTCTTTGGAGAAACTACAAAGGAGTATTTTATCTAAGAGTCACAACCATAATTAGATGGTCTTAGGAGCTGAGGGGGGAGCAAGAGCGGAAGCAAGAGCGTCCTGTCACCTAGGGGCTAGACATGTAGCTCAAAGCCCCTCAGACACTCTGCACAAAGACATGGCTGTGCAGCATAGAGTAGAAGAAAGATGGCCCTTGATTCATCTTTCTGCTACTTTACTCTTAATTGTAAATATTCTGATACAAACAAACAGGTGGTGGTTGTGGACTTACAGTTTTCGTTGTGACTTTTTTTTTCTTGTTTTAACTGTACATAATTAAAAATGTAAATTGAGATTTTTTTTGGGAAGATGTATGGTGAACTTTGTAATTCAGACAGTTTTGGAAAAAAAGATATACTATTTGTTTCAAAAAAGAAATCTTAATTGTTTTGAAAAGTTTCACAAAATTTCTTTCCAATGAAATTTGATTGAACACATGCTTTTCATTCAATACATTTCATAATTTATTTGACAACCTTCAGCAGTCTGGGTTTACTCAAATTTACCGGCCCCCCAAAACACAGACACACACACAAACACACATACACAAAGTAAATCAAAAAAATACATCACTCAGCAAGGATTTTTATAACATTTATAAAGCATTTTGTCTTCTTGCCCAGTATTGCCCTTTTCATCCTCAAGATTGTTGAATTGTGAGTTTTAGAATTTTGGAGCTATTAACCACAGACAGGTTTGCTTTTTGCAAAGTTGCCCATCTCTCAACCACAAAGCTCATAGTTCCAGGATGTGTTTTAGAACTCATGTAATGGATGGAAGTTGATCCAAAAACTTTAATGCTATCCATATCAAGTTCCTTGGAAAACTGCTGTTAACAATGTTCGCAGATGTATCCCAACTTAGCCTCAAATTCTGGAGAAAACCTTTTGAAATTATTTAAACCCATATTCAAGCAATCCACAAAACAAACTGTAAGGCTCATGGTACATCCAAAAAGTTGACAGTGCTACTTCTCATATCTTCAAAAGTCTATGTGCTTTTGGACGGAAAAGCAATTCTCTATTATGCCAGAGATTAGTGACTCATTCTACAGCTCACACTATCTTTGACCTCCAAAGTCTAATCAGTTAATCCTTAAATCCTCATGGTCACTTGCCCCTAATTGAAGGAACTCCCACGGCTCGTTCATGAAATATGCCATTGGGTACAGTGCTCCTACAATGTTTAGAGCCAAGCATAATGATTCCGTTATGTCAGAGTTAAGCAACAAAAAAATGGCATTCATCCAGATTTTTATGTCCTTTAGAATCACTTCAAATTTTTGTTGACCCATTGGTTTCATCTTGCTTTAATGACAAGCACATTTGGGTGTAATCTGCATGACTATGGAAATTAAAGGAGCACTCCCTGATTATATAACCTCAAGGATGCTTTGGGTTAAATGCATTGGTCCAAGCGCAGGACCATGAGGAACACTGTGGTGAGCACACAAGGACACCTCATTTACATGTATAAATTGGGATCTCTAAGATACAGTGGTTAGAATTGTAGCCAGTCCAGTTCAGTTCCTCAAATGACAATCAATTATTCCAGTCTTTTTAACAAGATTTGATGATTGATTGGTATCACATGCGGCAGTGAGATCTAAAAGGACAAACACAGAAATAAATCCCTCTCACATTTACAATCCTTAATATCTCTATGTTTTAAGGGCAGTGAATGTAGTTCTTTACTGCTAATCTTTGCTTTAAGTATTCTACAGAATTCTTTCAGACGAAATATGTAAAGTAAAACATGATGGAGAATGTCAGTAATTTTCTCTCAAAGCGCACCTGAGCTTCCTACTCCTTCAAACATTGACACCACAGAACACCAACTCTTCCTCCTTTTATTTAAATCTCCTTGATTTGGTGATTAGAGATAAGATGTGAGGCTCATGCCAGCCTGAATATTTCAAAGAATTAGTCATCATAGGTCTCATGTAATAAAAGCTTAATTAAACGTAATTGTGTTAATGTGCTCTCTCAATTTGAATCAGTGAGAAAGTGATTGGTTGCATGTTGATATACTTTGCCCTATGATTATTTTGCAAGTGTCTGTCAACAGCCCAGTTACAGCTGAGATACGCTCCAACCGCCCCATGACCCTGACAGTAGAATTATTTGCATGGATAATGAATGAATTAATCAATTAAGCAATGACAATATCAAAATAGGGATTAAGACTTAGTTATTAAAGGGATCCCCGGTTACCAAGATGCTATTGTCCTATTTGATCAATATTTGTACCAGTTACATAAAAACAATGATAAAATCTCATATGTCTTGGTCTGTATAAAAGTGGAAAAAAAACTTAGGCCGTCATTGTTGTTTAAGAAACGACACTGTCTGGGTAGAGACTTCAGAAGGTTGGCCTGGGCTCGGTCCCATTCATTTTACCATAGAGTGCAAAAACATGTCATCTGTGCAACCCTTCCCATTTGAACCTGAGACAGATGTGAGTGAGGAGGTTAATACTGGAGACAGAAGTCTAAATGGGCTTCAAAATAAAGATGAACAAAGACGCAAAGAGGCAAGAGTCGTCAAAAGTTGCTGATTTGCGTGAAGCAATGCTGTTGCTGTGTTAACAGTGAGATAATATCTAAGGTAAGGATCTCCACTTTTGTCATCGACTGTTCACTGTAGGCTTACAGACTGCTGTGTTGACTGACTGGATGACTTGTCATCAGCTTTCTCCATGATCATGGCGATGCCGGTACTTCTGCTTTTGCGGGTTGTTGACATCCTCGTTGGAGAAAATGCACCCAAAAGCAGCAGAATGTGGCATTATTAACATATATACCATACTGTAGCGTGTGAAAGTTAACACTAATGGAAAGCAACATTTACATGAGCAAGCTTCATATGCCGTCAAACTATCATATATTGCGCTAATAAAGCAAAACTGATGCCCCTGGGTTAAAATATGTGTTATAAATTGCGATTTTTAAAGAAATAACAATTCTTCGTAAACAGTAAAGCATATTTATGCCTATTAGCCCTCCCAGGGGGGGTTCCCTTTAATAATTCTAGTACAGGATGTGCTTAATCATTTTTCTATTAAAGAAAATTAGGGGTGTAAATTATGATTTATGAGCCATAACCTCACAGTTTATGACTTACAATACAAGGATAGCTATAACTGAGTAATTATCAAGCTTTGAATGTTTCCAACATGAGCACTGGTGAGGGAGCTCAACACCTCCCACGAATGATTTATGAGTCTACTACTACCACTACTTTTTGAGATTTCCTTTTACAGATATTGGAATATTACAAATTTTATGTTATTATATCATTAATATAGAAAGCAGCCTTGTTAATTTTCCCTACTTTTGTAACACGTGTCCGCTCAAGTGGAACAATGATGCACCTGTTGATTTCCTCACCAAATCATATGAAAATAAAACCAAATAAAATTAGATCAAGTAAAACTGTTTGGAAAATACTCCAGTTTTTCAGTAAGCTCACGTTTTTAGAAAACTGAAAAACACTAAATGGTTTAGCAAATGTCCCTTGCAATGCATCTGTGTTACGGCCCTATCAGGCTTCAGTGGCCTAGTCATGGCCACTCACCAATCCCAGCCCACATCCCGGTCTCCACTTATTTAGGACTCATTGTTCACTGCGCCAGCCTGTCCTGTGTTTCACCAATTCCCTTCACCTGTTTGGATCCCTTTAAAAGAACCCCTTTGACCATGCATAAATTGTCTGATCTTATGATGATAGGACTCCTTTAACTCTTATGTCCGGTCTACTCCTGGGACTCTCAGGGTTCCCTGTGTTTGGGACCTACGGTCAGTTTTGCCTTGAGTCTCAAGCACCTGTTTGATGTTTAATGCCCAAATAGGGCTGTCTTTGTAGAATCTTCAACAAACATGAAGAATGGAACGACTCTGAGTCTCTGGGGGTCCATAACAATCAGATCATAAACTGCAACACTGAATACCTACATGTGAATATAACGCAATAGGCTAAGTAAGAGGTGATAGAAAGTAAACATGATGTAATAGCACAATACCAACTGTAATATCCTGCTTAAAAATATTTATTCCTAATACCTGTCCAAATTCTGCACCTCCTCCATTGCCCGAGGCACACATACATGCGCTTCATGTAAACATGCATTTTTGTCTGTCCTTCCCAACCCCCCCTTTCCCTCCTCTGACTTTAACAATCTGTCACTGTCTATTAGTCTGTCCTTCTCTTTCTTTTGCTGTATCTCTCATCCTCTCCATCTCTCTCCCTCTGTTTCTCTTTCTATTTTCACTCTGGAGAGTCGAGACAGAAGGCCATCCACATTGAGCTTAGATTTGTCCAAGGCTTCTGCCCTTTAAAAGTTTTTTTTTCTTTCCACTCTAACGATGTGCTTGCTGGGATGGTTGGGTTTCTGTTGATAGTTTCAAAGTGTTGTGAATTGGTGCTATATAAATTAAGTACGATTCCATTATATTTGCCTTAATCAATTTTACTCCTGTGATGATGATAATGAACATTTTTCCCTATCTTGATGAGCATTATCGCTAGATGGGAATCCGCTTAAAGTTTGGTGATTTTGTGAATGTCACAAACTCGAATCGTTTAATCTGCCAACATAACGCCAGTTCCTCTAATTTTCCGTAGTTCCTTTTCAGAAGAGACATTTGGTTTACACATTAAATTCACCTTATTAGAAAAACACTGCAGCTTCCCTGATGTTTCATAAGCTATCCCAAATTATTTTGGAATGTTTTATGGCTTTGATTTCATTAATATCAAGAGCTCCTGTGATAGAACAACCTGCATGTCTACTGTATGTGTGAGAAAGAAGCTTCAAATAGTGGCACCCAGATTCGCCAGGCACACAACCAGGGATTTACAGATATTTTCACAAATGTAAGTACCCATTCACAGGGACATCACACAGTGTAATTTCCCTGTTGATCAAAACCTACCTTTTCAGAGTATGTTTTTCTGTGTATCCTTTTTGTTCCACTTTTTTGTGCATTCTGCATTCTGCATTCTGTATTCTGTATTGTGATGACATTTCAATCTGTGCTCACTTGTACACTGAATGAAAATCTTTTAGTTCAAGTTGAAGAATTCATTGTCTGTGATTTAGGAGCAATAAGTAGTGACCCCGGAGATGGGTTGCGATAAATTTTGTGATTCGAAATTACAGCCCTTAACTGGGTTTATCAGAATATGTAAAGGTGTGCCATATAACAACACATATATATATATAGAGAGAGAGATTTGAGTTTGACCTAAGAGACTTGTTTTTCCTGTTCATCTTGTATTTTTTTGTTTTTTTATCGATAGTGATGCAGACCAAAAAATGTCTTTCGGTAAAAACTGGTGAGTACAGTTGCATAAAAATGCCTTTCACTATTCTAACTCATCTTTCTGGACTTGTTCCTGTTATAAATTGTAACCACACTAGATGCCTTGAGCTCTTATTTTGAGCTCAAGTGTGGTATGGGCTGGTTGCTGGGTAATGATGGTGATAAGACGTGAAAAGAATAAAGACGGGAATGCTACCCCTGAGAAACTGGAGTCTCTGCATTATTTTTTTGTTGTACACAGTATAGGCGACTTTCAGGAACCCTCGGTTACACTATGCTCAAATGTCAGTGTTACATAATTGCGGAAGACATTTTTGAGCTTATATAGACCGTTTCAAATATCATTTTGAAAACGTGTCTACCCTGTCAATAAGCATGAATAAAATCTAGCATTTCATTTAATGCATAAGCATGCATGTGCTCCAGATTAGTTTTTCATCTTGTTTTAAGAAAAGAGTATGAACGATTTCTCTGTTTTTCAATACAGTGAGAAAATATATTTTGGTGTGTGATTTGCATTTTGAGTTAAAGTTGACCTTGAGCCCACAAATGACTTTTTTGGATAATTTCACCGATTGAAATGTATCTAATTTGATAAGACTCAAAACTTAACATATACAATTGGTTACTAAACCTTAAAATTTGTCAATCCACAGAGGTGAAAAATCATAATATTCTTTTTCAAGCGCAGTATTTGTCTATATCTGAATGTTTTCTACACTTTTCAAGACAATATAATTTTGAAATGATTGTAAAAGTAACATTTATTTTCTCAGTTTTAGATGGCAGCAGTTCCCTTGATCCTTGCCTGTACATTGATGAAGGTACCACTAATGGCTCCAACTCTTTGGAGTTGGTCAGTGCAAGGACTAGGAGGGCCAATGGTGAGGGACCAAATAAGGGACCAAATAAGAGTCTCCTGAAGGGAGGCTGTCAAGCTAATGAAGTGTCAGGCTTTTCCAGAGCGGTGATTAGCATCAGGGCTAGAAAACAAACTCCTAAATGTGGTCTATTAGCCAAGAACCCAAAGGAATACTATGACAAAAACGACTATTCCAAGAGGCTTTCACCAGAGCTCTTTGGCACCTTGTCAATAAAGCAACAACACAGTCCTGGCAGTGAGGTACCAAACAGTAGAGCAAATGATGTCGGAGAGAATGCCATTGGGTTATCAACCGACGTCATCACCAGGCCTAGAAAACGAAAAGGAACATGAAAGGAACATACCAATCAAGAGACACAGGGGATACTTTCCAGTTTATGATGATTCGAGCGATTATCTGGTTGTTGGTATGGAAAGCTTTACTAGAAATACCAGTGCTAGCAGTGATGAGATGAGCAGGTGTAGGATCTTCAAGGTCAACAAGAAAACTTGCAGCATCCCCCCCGAAAGAAAATGACAGAGGTGAGATAATAGAATGAGAGTAATTTCTATGAAATTCAGTGCGATCGCTGATCACCATAGGCATTATTCTGAAACATACATAATGAAGTTACTGAGCTACATTTACTGTTGTATGGTGCAATCCTTTTGCTAATATTCTTGAATGATTATCAGGTATAAAATGAAAAATTGTCATATTTTTCAGTCATTCATACCAAATAAATGCAGGGTGTTGTTCCACAATAAAAAAATTACAATATCTAAATATTTCAAATGAATATTGGAGCTACTATTCATATATTATAACTGTTAATGATAATACTTGCTTATTTAACATATATTTATAGCTATATATGATCATATAAAATTATACATTTTATGAATTCATTATTTGAAAAAAATCAAATCAAAGTTTGTGACATTCAACAGACTAAGTTTGATAATTTCTAAAACCTATTGAAATTATGGTTTGCAAATTTATGTTTTTATCAATTATGTTTCATAAATGTATAGTAAGGTTTTACCTTACAGTTATATGGGAGGAATAATTGATATATTTCCAGGGCATATTAATTTAGACCAATTATTGATGAAAAAAATGACCCATACTTACAAAAAATTAGAAAGGAAAGGGTTATGCAAAAGAGCCTGAAAAACATGTTGCACATTCAACTTACAAGTCCACCAAACAAATCTAGTGCTCTTCCACTAGTTACAGAATTGTTGGCATCCATAGTATTGTAATTACACCACAAACAAGTGTGGATTTTGTTACCATTGCATAGTAAATATAAGCTCCACATATTTGCCAGTCATGTATGAAATCTCCCTCCCCTGAAACATTTTGTTCTGAATGATGCAAAGTTTGTTACGTCAATTTGAGGGTGGCTGGATGAATAATTGAAAATTAACTTTAACTGAGTCAATGGACTTTCCTGTTGTCAGTAAAATATGACTGTGATGTAAATCTTACTGTTCTCAGCCAAGTTAGAAATACATGAAAAATAAAAATACAAAAAATACAAATACAATTTCAAAAAAACAAAACAAATTCCTCAAATTCTTCCTCAATTGGGCGATGATGAATTTATTACCAACAGCACAAATTAAATTCAATAATCAGTGTCTGTTTGTGTTTATACAGCTAATTTTGATGCCAAGTATAGGCAAAATGTATCGCTTGGCAAAGGAGGCTTTGGATGCGTGTATGCTGGCTATCGCATTGCGAATAATTTACCAGTGGGTAATGCACTCATGCATACACATACACAAACACATACACACACACAAAGCAAAATGAAACATTCCCAGAAACTCTAACTTTTGTTGTTGTTGTTGTTGTTGTTGTTGTTATGTAGCAATTAAACATAATAGAAGGGACCCTGAGCCCAAACTGGGAAAGGTGGGTAAAATTATCAGTCTTTCATCAACAGTGTAAGAATGCTTATTTTTCATTGGGTGTCATATTATTGAAGTCGAGGAAATCCATAAAAACTTATAGTTAAACATTTTTTTCCTGAGTTTATTAAGATTCCTCTTGAGGTCCCATTGATCCAAAAAATGGCAGGAGGTCAGGAAACCATGGGGCAGTCAGCTGCAGTGACACTATTTGACTGGTACTATCTGGCGGACGAGCTAATCCTGGTGATGGAGAAACCAGTTTGTGCCACTGACCTAGAAGACTTCCTCGACTTTCGCAAAGTAAGCTGTATGGATGAAGACAAGGCGAAGGTACAAAAGCTGCTGGAGGAGAGGTTTGTGTGTGTGAGAGTGTCTTTTAATTAAATCCGACTTGGATTGATAGGACAGGAGAGGTTCTATGCCTGACCAACATGTTTCTAGAACAAAGCTTGAAAAAGTGTTAAACCATGAAATTTTCCCTCCATCCATATACTCGATCCCTTTCACCATCATATCACCATGATAAAACACTACTGTAGCACACTCCTTTCTCTCTATCTTAGTTGTTCCTGAGCCAGACAGTGGATGCTGCTATAGAAATGGCAGACAAAGGTGTTTCACAGAGACCAGTTTTAAGAGCAATATCTTTGATGATTCAACAATGTTATTTTGCCTTTTTTCTATGCATTGTGTTTTTGTACCAGGAACACCTGACATGATGAAAAATATTAGTAGAAACAGTAAACAAGAGAAATTACAAATTATAAAGTAACTGCCTTTATGAAAAAAAAAATAAAAAATACCATTTGTGGTCAATCCCAGCCTGACCTGTTTAAAACCCATTGATCACAAAATGTTGAGATACATTGCTGAATCTTGAAAAAAGTGAAACCATGGCATTGTTTCAATGATTTTATTAACAATCACTGTTTTATGTAAAAAAAAACTTAGTTTGCCTGAGTTATTAAAATTCCTAAAGCTAACCACTTGTGGACTGTACAAACTCCTGAAATTGCTCCCACTCTATGTATTGGGTTGCCATTTTGCACTATGAAGTTGTTGTCAGTTTTCCAGCTTTTAATTAAATCCAACGAGTATTTCATTGGCTTAATTATTGTACTTCTGCCTCCATATGTAAAGATGATTTTTTTTTCATTTTAATTTTTTTTATTGTGAGCCTTTCTTTCTCTCGCCATACTTTTTCTTCCAAAATTCTAAAACATGTTCATTTTGGTTTCATTTGTCCAAGAATTCCAGGACTGAATAGGCTTTAGAAACATCATCCGTGTTCTATCTTTGCGTATCATGCAGTTTGGGACAGTTTATTTTTGGCTTTAATTTGATATTTGATCATTCACTTTTAAAAACTTGGAATCTGCTTTTTTTAATATGCAAAAACATGTTTGGTGTATTTAAATTAAGTCTTTGTTCATTTCAGACTGCCTGGACTTTTCCCAGTCCAGGCAGTCCCGAAAAAACAGCCCACACTGCATCACCTGAACGACCACCGATGGCTAAAATAACCCCACCTTTCCTTTTTAGTGCTGGGTTATAAATTTTGTGGAGAGCAAATCCAACTGTGATTCATAGTCAGCCTCATTTGGGGTCAAAACGCTCTGGTATGGACTGTGTGAAGTTTAAGTATATAAATATTTGCATGTGCAAAGTTGTCAGTAATTATTTTGCCAATATCATGATTGGGTTTGCAATGGCCAAAAATATTTTACTATGCTTTGTATATATCATTGTTTTGTTATTTTATTCTTGTTCCACAATGTTCTACATTGAGCCTTATTCAAAGTTCCTGTGATGTAAATGTACCTCATCATAAGTTTTACCAATCACTTTCATATTGTACTTTCTACCTACTCTCAAGTGGTGTTTTGTCTTGTTTTGTGTAACAATATCAGATGGGGTTTTAATTTGATTGTCTGTTTTAACATTTATCACATCTTCCATTTTGTTTCTTCATGCTCATGGTTTCCGGGGTGCCATTGAATTCTTTTTTGCACAATGCTCTGTGCTACAGTGGCTGTTTAAAAAAGTGGGTTAATAAACAGTTTGGTGAACACAGCCTCTCTGCATTTGGGTTTCTTCTTCAATGGTGATAGTAGGATGTAATTATATTTAGGTGATGAGAAATGTTAATTGGTTCACGGCCCTTGCAAATCACACATCCAGCCTGTACCTCAAGGAACCTGCAATGAGAGTAATGCATAGCTAACATATTTTCCAGATTTAAAAAGAGCTTGCAGGCAGGTTTCAAACAGCTTGCCTGAAGCAAGTTACCTTCCATTCTTCCAAACTGCAGCTAGCTCATCCCCGGTTGCCAGTTAAATAAAGCACAGCTGCTGAAATCCCCCCATTCTAACCAACATGCATGAAAAGACAGGTTTCCATATTCATCAGCACAGGAATCACCCAACTGGGTAGTTTCACTCCTATTTACCCTCTGGCCAGCTCACTGATTTTTGTAGCCTGTTTGCTCTTCTTTGTCTTCTGTGTTTATAAATTTCTTGCTCAGTTCCATCTGCTTCAACCCCATTGTACTGCTCTTGTGCGGCTCTTGAGCCACCCTGTGGACAATCCTTTGTCAACTTCTGCCTGGCTCCTTACTTATACCAGCTGTCTCTGTTTCCTACCCTGCATTTCCTGCCCTGCATTTGGGTCATCAGTCCAGATAGAGTCACTTTAAAAAACAAATCAAAGAAATTGCACTCTAACCATATCGACCTAAGCATAACTCATCATTGTTTGTTGTTCTCTGTGACAAATGATTTTTTATCTTTTGTACTTTTGCACCATGGGTCTTAGAGTAACACTATTTCAGTGCTCTGTACATATGAACATATGGCAGTATTGACAATATAGTTGACTTGAACCTGACTTTGAGATATGTTGTATGGACCTTCACAATGGCAAAAAGCACTCTTTCAAAGTCCATTTAAAATTATAAACACACCACCAGTTATCATGTATTGATCCTTTTATTATACAGTTTTAAGCCATTTCTGTACAGTGTTTTAGCCTTGTATTTTTTTGTTTCTGTGAAATAAGCTTTTCAAAGTATTCCAAAATACTTAATGGCCTTTGTTCATCCTATTAAAAAATGCCCCCTTTCAGATGCAAACTCACACAGCCTCAAATGGGCCAGGTATCACAGGAAAAGCATGAAGTAGAGCCTTTATCGACAGCACACCATTTGAAAGCCTTACAAAAACAGATCCCTAAAAGTCTGATCTTGAGAATTCATGAATGTTTTATGAATGCAAGCCATGAGCTGCCTGAGCTAGAGTAGGTAACAGACTCGAAACACTTGATGATTGAAAGCTGAGGACACATTCGGGTTTTTATCTGATTTTTCCCATGATTAACTGTCAGGCAGAGTCAGTACCAGTCAGGACTTTTTCGGGATAGTTGATGTGGTATGGACCAGTATCAGCAAGTGTGTGAGGGAATTGGCCTGACCCACCCTTGATAGCTAAATCTGGTGGTTTGTGGCGATAACCAACCAGACTGCAAACTATGTTGCCAGAGGCCAATGGAAACAGAATAGGTCAGCCACAGGAAATACCCAGCAGATGAAGATGACTCGAATTAACGGGAATATCAAACCAACGACAATGAACAACAAAGGAGGGAGAGGGTCAACCGACACAATATATCTTAAATTGATTAATTTCTTTTGGAAAATTTAAAAGATGCAAAGGTTGAAAAACACTTTAGATGATGACATGTTGGATATGAATTTATCATGAAATAAAGAACCTGAATTGAAAAAAAAGACAGCACAAAAAGCCATTTGATATAAGTTACTGAAAGAAAGCCTACTTTGGATCTAAACCATATTTAAAATTGTTCCATGAGAAACCTATCATTGCTGGCTCTGGATTGGTTTAGTGAGTAATTCACAGCTCCATTAAAAACCCAGTAGAATTGGTGATCTTTAATGGATTTCAATGCGTAGCATTTATGTTTTTATATAATTAAGTATTTTTCACTTGGGAATGAGTTTTCACTTTTTCACAAATTTCTATTGACCCTTAGTCAGCATGATAAGCTTTTGATACCCTCTTCGCATTCAGTACAAGTAATCTGTGTGCTCACAATATACTGTATATATATATATATGTATATACATATATATATATATATAAATGCAAATCATCTTTTTACTCTTAAACATTGCAATTTCAGGTGATAATATTATCTTTGCAAACATATCAGAGAGACCAACATATCAATGAGCAAAGCTCCCGGACAGATATGAGCATATGAAAGAGATTTGGGGAGAAATCATTTGTGGCCATTTGAGACCTGTACGTCATCATGATTATTACTGCTTATCTGGGTCCAGGTTGCCAGGAAAGATACGTCAACCTAGATGTGACAGTCCCCTTACCAGGTGAGCATGCCTGGAACACCTATATAGGTCATAACCCAAAGTTTATGATAATTGGTGAGAGTTGTGACATAAATAGAAAGGAAAATAAGAGCTTTGCTTTCTGGCCCAGCTCCTTCAAATAGGCCACTGTAGCGCCCACATCCATTCGGATATCACACTGCCTGTCCATTTTACACTTGATTTTACCCAGAAGTAATACATCCCTTTCAATCTGGAGAGGATAATCCACTGGTTTCTGAGATAAAAACATGGTCTTTGAGCATAACCTCACAAGCGCCTGGTGTAGTGGAGTTATTAGCCTACAAAGCACATATTGATAGAAAAAACATGCCTTCATGAAGCCTCCAGGATCCCATTGAGAGTAAAGAGTTGGTCAATGGTTCCAAGACCAAGATGGAATCCACACTATTCCACCTGATTCTACAATTTGATAATGGATTGTATCTCCTTGTCAGTACCCGCTAGGACACTGCATAACCAAATTATGCTGAAAAAAGACATTTATCAGCATGATGCCTCTGTAGTTTGAGAATAACCTTTAGTCTCTTTTTCAGAAAACAGGGACCACCACACCAGTTTTACATTAGCATGGTACTGTCCTGACCATTGGGTAAAACTGGATAGCCATGTCAGTTCAAATGTCCAGTGTTTTGATCATCTTTAGAATAATTTAATCTGCATCTTGTGTATTGATCTCTTTCAACATTAACAACAACTGAGTCCTAGATGGCACCACAGTTGAATGTTTCTTTGCAGATTTGATTAAAAATGAAGATAAATTACATAAACGATGCAAGCAATTGGTTGAGGAGTAGCAGTAATTATTACCACTGCTCTGAATGTAATTAAGGGTGGGACAGTGGTGCAGTGCTTATTGCTTCCCTGCTGCTTCAACCTAAAAAAAGGTTGTTTTCTAACAGAGGGCCTTTCAGTGAGGAGTTTGCATGTTCTTTCTGTGTCTGCGTGATTTCCTCCAGGTTCTCTGGTTTCCTTTTACCCCCCGAACAATGCAGAAAGTTAATTGGAGACCCCAAATTGCCTAGATGTGTGAATGAGAGAGTGAATGGTTGTATGTCTACATATGTGGTCCTGCAATCAATTGGTGACTGGACAAGGGTGTACACTGCTTCTGGTTCAATTACAGCTGGGATAGGCTCTAGCATCCCCGCGACCCAGAGAGGAGGATAAGTGGTAGATAATGACTGAATTAAGAAATGTAATGAAATGTGACTTAAAGGTAAGTTTATATGCAGGACTTTCAAATTATAACAGCAGTAGCTGTGCCCCAAGTGGTAGAGCGGGCACCCCTCTGAATCAAACACTTTGATACTGAGCTCATCCTGTCTGCATGTTGAACTGTCCTTGGGCAAGACAATGAACCCAGAGAGGCTCCCGATGGCCTGTTCTGCACCTTGCATGACAGCCCTGCTGCTGTCCTTGCTTGTGTGAATGGGTGAAGCGCTTTGAAATTGCATGATATTAAATATCAATCTTTTCTTTTTTATCATCATTTTGTTCACAGGAATCCACCTGTTTATTTTCTAAAAACCTCAATTAAAACTGAGGATTGGCAAAGTATCTAATTACTGTTGTTGATGGAGTCCACGGATTATAATTTTTGTTTGATGATCACAAACATTAAAACATTCAAAATTAAATAACATGTCTCCTGGTTATTCCAAAATTCTTACAGATCATATCCTAATGCAAAATGAATTTAGATTTGTCAGAAATATTGTTCTGCCTGCTACGGTTGTGTCTCACCCTCCGTCAGGGATAGTAGCAGTTTAGCTGTGTTTAACAGTCGCATAGCGCCATCTATTGATCAATGAGATTACTTTTAAATATTTTTAGTTCTTCACTGGACAGCACAATAATATAGAGTTATCCCAGTTTTATTTCAATAGTTTCTTTGCTGACCTTGACTCGGTTATAAATGAAATTGAATACATTTGTAGTGAAACAGTTGTCCTGTTATATATGTGTATGTTCAATTATAACCTCCACAGTTTTCTGTTTCCTTAGTTTTTGATTTTTTGAGTATTATCTGATCAGTATTGGCAGTGCGACAGATGACAGGGTACGATTTGATAGTTCCTCAGGATTTCATTAAAACTATGCAGAATTAAATCGTGTCGCCTGGTTATACCATAATTGTTACAAATATTGTTATCATAGAGAAAAAAAACAGTTTTGATTTTGATTTATTAGACATGTCTTTATGTCATCATATGCTTGTCTTAACCTTTGCCTGGGACTCATCAATCTCCATCACCTTGATTTCAACTGCTGCTGCTGAAGAAAGGAATAAATAAAAAGAAACTTATCTTGCCTTTACCTGGGTTTTAATTTTTGGAACTCTCCTCCCTGGGGTTTGATTTTAGAATAGACAAGAACTCAAACAATACCACCCTTTCTACTATGGCAATCCACAACTGTTGAATATACACTTTTCATCTATTTTATTGACATATGAGGCCTTCTTTCCACCCAGCTCTTTGGTAGTCTGTGAGTCAACTGAACTCTGATGGTCTTGCAGTCTGGTAAGTGGCCCAGGATTTTTTTTTTTTTACACTTACCATATATTCTGTAGAGATGACATGGATGTACTGGAAGGAAAAAAAAAACAACTTTGGTGTCATTGTCTTCAAATAATGCGCTCGTGTTGGGAATTTCCCCATTTACATCGCCAAATAGGGAAAAGAAAAAGAACCTAAAAACATTAAAACTCATTATCACGATTTTTTAGATGCTTTGAGGAGATAATGTTGCTTGATGTCTATGGTTTTAGAATGCAGCCTACGGGCGGCACAGGCCAGTGTCTCCCTGAGCCGCTCCAAAGCCTGGATGAATGCAGAGGGTTGCGTCAGGAAGGGCATCAGTCTTAAAACTTGTGCCAAAACCAAATATTAGGGTCAGCAGTCCAGAACAGTGGAGAGTGTGTAAAAGACGTAAAGAAACAGATTCAAGCAGGTTGGAATGGGTGGAGAAAAGTGTCAGGGGGGCTATGTGACAGAGGAATATCAGCCATAATGAAAGGAAAGGTGTACAAGACAGTGGTGAGACCAGCGATGCTGTATGGTCTAGAAACAGCCACAATGTCGATAAGACAGGAGGCAGAGATGAAGATGTTGAGGTTCTCTTTGGCAGTGACGAGGATGGATAGAATCAGGAATGATTGCACATGCACATGTTAGATATTTTGGAGAGAAGGGTAGAGAAGCCAGACTGAGATGGTTCGGTCATGTACAGAGGACGGGTGAACAGTAAATATATTGGTAGAAAGATGCTGGGGTTGAAACTTCCAGGCAGGAGGTCTAGATTAAGCACGAAAAGAAGATTTATGGACGTAGTGAGAGAAGATATGAAGGTAGTTGGTGTGAGAGAGGAGGATACAGAGAATAGGGTTAGATGGAGAAGGTCAATTCGCTGTGGCGACCACCAAAGGGAAAAGACGAAAGGAAAAGAAGATATATATATTTATATTTAATATGCTAATTTTCTCTGATTTCCATTCAAGAAGTCTCTCTTCCTTTGAAAACATGTTAGTGAAACAACAGATTAAACTTTAATTCCAGCATTATTGACCATGAAAAAAATTAATGCAAACACTATGCTGTAACCTAGAGGATCTGCTCAGGAACATGTTGATGGATTTGGTTTTTTTTGGTGATGGAGAAGGAAACCAAGAATTAAAACCTTTCACACTGGGATGCTGTGTTATATCTTTATTGTGATGGGGAGTCATAAAAATTGAGTGTATCTAACATAAGAACACAACAAAATGACAATGGGTTTCCAAAGAGTGCAGGACAAACGATGCAGATGTCAACAGTACAATGGAAGAAGTTGGCACTAAACAGAAATATATGTTAAATTTGTAGTTCAAAATAAAAGAGCAAAAGAGAAATGTCTTCATCCCAAGATCCTTCAGTAAAAGGGTAACGTCTCATGCTTTAAATCACAGACATTAGAATTCAGTAGCTTCTTAACAACACAAAGAGCGGATGCACATGTAACAGTTTCTATGTCTTTTTTCATCTCTTTTTTCACGTTTTTTTTAGCTTACAACTGAAGTAATGTTTACGGAATACGTATTTTTTCCTTTTTATGCTTTTTGTTTAAAACAAACTTCAGCTCCCAGAACCACATTTTGGGATTATTGTTTTAATTTTCATACTAAAATATATTATTGTATCAATTCAGACTACAGTAATGTACACTACAATGTGTAATAAATAACCATAAAAGAAAATATAAAAATAAGACACATAAATATAAAAAAGTTTTCTATAAACTAAACAGGTACACTTCTTTTTTAAATCTGTGAAAAGGGTTGTAATACTGCCATTGGTAAAAAACATACATAAGACACATACAGACAAATAAAATCAGACTAATACTATTAACACTTACTGAACTGTAACTGAAATCATGACAGAGACCACATTCACTAATGTTTGTTACTTGGGCAGCACATTTGTCATTATACTGATGGAGTCCTTCTTTTCACCAAGTATTCTTTTCATACTAAGTTCGGGTTTTAATGTTTCTTTCAGGGATGTAATTGCTAACCATCACTTCTTTTTTTACCTATATTTTGAAGTTTAAACATTTAAAACAAACCAGCCTCATTGTTTATTTCAAGTTAAAAGTGCTTTTTAATGTCCAAAGATGTGCTTGATAAATGAGAAATGTTTACCGTTCAGCTGGGTCACTGAAAATGGAATGAAAAAAAAGTTTTGTCAAACAGATAATATGTAACATAAAATAACTGACGTATGAATAATAGAAGCCTATTTTATAATTGTTTTATGGAGTCCTGCAGTGGCTATGGGAGAAAGGAAAATGTGGGAAACTTTTTTCATAGCCTGATAACTTACTATACACTCTGGAAATATACAGCTATTGTAACCACTCTTTATGTCCTCCTTCGCAGAGGTCCATTACATAGCAAGGTAAAGCTTAATAAATAAATAAATACATACATAAATACATAATGTTTTAAGAGCTGCAACTATTTTTTTTTAAATGAGCAAATACTTCCTTTGGCAAATTTAGACATCAAAGACACCTTCTTTAACTTGATCATTATTATGGTTCATTTTCACTATTTAAGAAATCTGAGAAAATTTTGTGATGAATTGCAATGGATAATGAGTAGTTACAAGTGTTGTTTAGAATTATGACTGGACACAACAGCAATTGTATAAGCAGGGACATTTAGAACCAGCTTAATGGTGCTCATGATAGTCAATACTTTCATTAAAAATACAGTCACATTAAGCTGTGTGTATGTTACTAACATGAGAATCCAAGCAAGGGTCTAGACTGACACAAAGGCAAATACTGATCAAACAATAAGGCCTGCAATTGAACAATTACCAAAAATAACACTGTATCTGTCAAGGGTAGGCAGGGCATCAATAAAGGAAGTCAAATTAATAACCTATGAAAGAAAATTGACGATTGTCTAAAAATGGTGAAGTAGGTAAATAATAGCGAGTGATTGAAGCCCTGGGCCTAGTTGACACAACAAAACTGAAATGTGTAAACATTGAAATGCTGATTAATAATGCTGATTTATTTCACCCATAGTATCTACATGTTACCAAAGGCTGCTGTTTCCAAGCAAGTTGACAAACATTAGTCAATATGGCTCCTGTGGAAGTAACAAAAGGAAAAAATACTGGCTACATGTGTGAAAATAATAACACTGTTCAATGGCACTTTTAACAGCACACAGGTCTTGCATAAGGCTGGAGGCATCAGGGTGGAGCTGGTGGCTCCGTCATGGATGACTTTATATCTTAAAACAAAACATTAAGAACTGAAGTGTCACCCAAAACGAGGAGAAGCTTGGTGTGATTTGGAAGGCGAAACAGCAAAGCTGGGTGGGTGGAGCCTTGGCACCACATCATCAGCGCCTGATGCTGGCTTTGAGGTCTTGACTTCCCTGATAAGACTAATTTGGTTATGGCGTACTTAAGCCACTCACACCCGCAACCCTTCCCCAAGAATACTTTGTTTTGCTTAAGGCTAACAGTCAAAATGAAGAATTATGTACTGTTAACTAGCTGAGACTACCAATGACACAGATGACATCTTGCCAGCTAGTACATGTACATGTGTATAATACTGAGTGGATACAATGCATGAGGCATGTATCCATTGGTAAACCAGGAATACTGTAGTGCAGAGCTTTGTTTTTATAGAACTCAATATAATAGTGATTAAGGAAGCTTCATTGCAATACAAAGGAATAGAAATCTTCCTCACCTTTAATTCAAACAAGGTTAGTAACACTGATCAAACTAAAACAGAACAAAAAACTGGGATGTCTCATTAACAAGTCTAACAAGTTTGAGGGCGAGCTCTGCTTTAAAATATGTACTTCTATAAACAATTTTACCACTAGTTTTTCATTTTCACAAGAAAAAGTCACTGTTTTTTTTTTTGTTTTTGTTTTCAAGTTCAGGCACACCTGGGTTGTACACAGTAGTGGACTGTTAAGATCAGGCAACCGCCACGGCTTTCATTAAACTCTAATGGCAAGAGTTGTTTTTGTCTGAGTTAACTCTACATGGACGCGGGGCACTGTCCAAAGAGCTGTACATTTGCATTACATGGTGTTTGTCACCTCTTCTTGTGACGGTTCAGCTCCCTGCTTTCTGTCTATTTCTGGCTCACAGGCCATTTCCTCTGCTGCTGCACCTGCTAATTCCTCCTTCTCCTTGATTACTTCCTCCATCTCTTCATCGCCAAGTTCCACCTCTACAACCTCACATGCAAACTCTTCTTCCAGCGTCTGTTCTCCTGTCTGCTCACACCCCTCTTCTTCTTCCTCATCATCTTCGTCGTCAAAGTTGCCCTCGTAGATCTCGCACTCTCCATCTTCCACCTGCACCACTCGAATGTCATCCATGCATATGGCCTCATCATCATCATTGTACTCCTCCTCGCTCTCTCTGTCGTCCGAGTCTAGTAGGGAGCGTGGTGTTGTGGTCCGGCTGTCAGATAGAGGTCCGGTACCTGGGCTGCCAGGCTCTGACAAGGCAGCCCCTGATCCTGAGCCCAGGTTCATGCCATCCTTCTTGCAGTAGGAGTAGCGATGGTTCATGTGCTGGGAATAGGACCCCGAATGTGAGAAACGTTTTCCACACTTGTTACACTGGTAGGGTTTCTCTCCAGAGTGGAGCCTTGAGTGTTCTATCAGGTGGTGTTTATGTTTAAAGGCCTTCTTGCAGACAACACACTCATGGGGTCGTTTTCCTAGAGGCAGACAGAACTATTAGTACAGTAAAGTATTGCCTTTACAGGAAACCTTAATGATAATTGAAGAAACATTGTTACATATTCAAAGGTTCAAAGCCTAATAATTTGAAAAGTTTATATTTTGCTGGTGAGGCTGTTGGACCGCAATCCCCTGCTTGCCTTGCATCACTACACCATTAGCTGTTCCCAGCACCTGTCGCAGAACATTTCAATCCATGGCTACCTTGAGCACATTCTGCAGGGCATTTAGATAAATGCTGATCGGCGACAAATTTAGCCTGCAATTAAATCTGTGACAATGGAAACTTCCATGGACATGCATGGTGTTCACATGTATCTTTGAGGGGGCTCTCAGTTGAGCAAGCTAGGCATAGGTATTACCTTTTTTCCATGAAAATTACTGTTTCTTTTTTTGCACTAATACTCTACAGTGATGCTCATTTTATGGATCTAGCTTCATTGACCGTTTTCTCATTTTCTTCACAGATTTTACTGAAAATAAACATTTTTAAATCAGAATTAAAACAGGGGTCACTATAGCCTTTCAGGATTATGGTTAATATTGTCCTTGTCTGTGAAATTTTCTGTGGTGAAGATAAAGCCATTCAAAGGAGTGGTCTCACTGATGCACACCTCCATACTATCTAGAGAGTTTGCACAGCACAGACCCTAGCCCGAAATATCAATGAACTAGCAGCCAAGAAAAGATGGCAACATCTGGCTTGGACAAAATGCCATAAAAGAGAAAACTAAACCGCCTGCATGTTTTTTGCTTGTTTCAAACTTGTTTTAAAGAGAACTTTAATTTGAAAGACCTGCTATTGTTAATCATCTCGTTCATAATAGAAAAAATCTTGCTTAAGGTATCATTCATGAAAAACACATTTACTTCAAACTGTAATAATTAATTTGTTGTCAGTACAAATTCACTTTTCGAGCTACAATCATGCTTCTGAGTCAGTATTAATTTTTTTATAAAAAATGTCAATCCTGTTTAGCCCTTGACAAACACCTTTTTTAAAGTGTTGGTACATTCTGTGACTGAGTTGACACCATTGCACTACAGTGATGAGTCAGCATTGCTCTCTGAGACTTATGGATCGGATGAAATAGGAATTTCGCTTCCTGTTTTTATTGCACCAAAATGTACCCAATGAAAGCCATGCTATGGCAACAACCAAACAGAGCTCTGACTTCTTCTGTGATAACATTATGCTTCTTCATAGGACGATAAAACACGAAATGTTTTTCTGAACTCCTCCTAACCATCGAGAACATACCTGTGTGTTCGTATTTGTGCCTAAGAAGAGAGCTAGCCTTCTGAAAGACCTTGGCACAAAGATCACAGGGATAGACGCCGTTTTCAGGCCGCCGCTTCTTTATCACTGCAAAATCTGTTTGTTCCTCCGCTGCAGATGCGCTGTCAGAGTTGCTTTCTTGCTTCTTTTCCGGCTGTACATGGAAGATAATATTGGTTACACTTAATGCTAAAAGTCAAGTGGAGTAATTTTGTGTGAGAAATTCTGAATGTAAAATCTTGTTTCTTTGACTGAGTATTTCCTTGTATAATATTTTGGCTGAGCTCCTATAGCTTACCAGCTTTTAAATTTGGAGGTTCCAGAGAGTTAATATATTATAATTCGTAATGAGTAAGAGCCAGACATCAACTTTTTTCAAATTATTTTAGACTTGTAAACATACCTTATGACCATTTAGTATGACAGTCTTGGCCCCTGTGGCACTGCTTGCTGTAGTGGTATACGTGTAGGTTAGCTGGGGGATGAGGATAGTCTGCCTGTTGGAGGTGTTGACAGTGCTGAGACTGCTCACCGTGCCTTGACCAGCGATGGCCACCAAAGTGGGCAGCTGTGTGGCTGTGACGATATTGACGGGTTTGCATGTCTGAGGTGTGGTGACAAGGATGTTTTGACCATTTAGCTGCTCCTTTCTCAGACAGGTCAAGTTCAGAGGCTGTTCTTGTTTTTTGGCAGGTGCTGTCCTTTCCAGGATGGGTGACAAGTGCTTGGGTAGGGATAAGTCCAGGGGCTCAGCCTGGGAGTCTGAGGCATCTAGATCTTCTGGCTCACTTTTAATAATGACAAGGTCATTACGGATGAGGTTTTGAAGTGGGGACTCTGAAAGGGAGGCATGTTCAGAGTCTGAGGAGGCTTTGGCAGTTGATAGCTTTTCAGTTTCTCCTTTTTGATCTGAAATATCCTCTGAACTGTCATCTGTTTGTTCAGTCTTTACTGATCCTGCTGTGCCATTGGGGCCTCCACTTTGCTTTTTCCCAGAGTTCATTTTGGCAAACCACTTTCTAACCACCTCCACTGGAATAGTAACAGACTCAGAGATCTTCTCCAGCTCCTCATTGCTCGGGTGAGCATTTGAGGTGAAGTAGGTCTTTAGGAGTGAGAGGAGGTCATCCACAGGTGGCTCCTCCAGCATCACTCCTGCCTCATTCAGCAGAGCAGCGAATGAGGGGTCCAGAGCAGCCGAGTCTACAGCCTCCCCATTGGCTGCCTTACGGTGCTGGAGAAGGTGCAAAGCCTCTAGGTTGTCAGGACAGTCTTCACACAGTAAACATGTACTCATGTTGTTGGCTTTTAGGGTCTGAGATTTATCAGTGCTCAGAGTCTCAACAGTTTCCAAATCTGTCTGAGAGGTGTCTTTGTCCATGTCTGAGACAGGTATGGATTCTGGTTCTGTCTTGATGATGGAGAGATCAGCTGCCTCCTCATCTTGACTAGCGGGTGCGTCGGTCTTTGTTGGGGTGGGGGCCGCAGCTGTGGTGATCGTGGGAGGCACGTTGTTTTTAATGATGATAGGAGCAGGTCGTGTTGTAGCAGTAGTAGCTACTGCAGGGCTGATGCTATAGTTGACAATGATCTTTGTGGTGCCGTCATGATCCACAAAAGCTGGAAGGCTTATAATTTGCTGCTGAGGCTGTTGGACCACAATCCCCTGCTTGCCTTGCATCACTACACCATTAGCTGTTCCCAGCACCTGTCGTAGAACATTTCCATCCATGGCTACCTTGAGCACATTCTGCAGGTCATTTAGATTAATGCTGATTGGCGACATTAGGCCTACTGTAGGTACAACCATGGCCACACCCTGAGGCAGAGCTGCTGCTGTGGCTGCAGTAGACGGCAGTGTTCCTCCTTTCACCTCTCTGTTGGAGCTGTCTGATGTCGCTGATGCTGTAGTTTCCTGTTTACAATGATATTCCACAGGTTCAGATTTAATCCGGGTGACTGGGAGCTGCCCTTGGAGGAGTTTGCCTTCTGACTTCTCTTTCAAAATTACTCTGGCTGGAGCAATCATCACAGGCGTAGAAGTGGTGGCAGGAGTTGGGGACTTCAAGGATGTCTGCAGAATGCCGTTGGGCAGTGTTGCGCTCACACACTTCTTGCTGCTGATGTGAGAGCTATATGAGCCTGAGTGGGAAAATCGCTTTTTGCAGTTCGAACAT
Organism: Fistularia tabacaria; assembly: GCA_901007705.1. Classification (NCBI taxonomy): domain Eukaryota; kingdom Metazoa; phylum Chordata; class Actinopteri; order Syngnathiformes; family Fistulariidae; genus Fistularia; species Fistularia tabacaria. The sequence continues at coordinate 59,594 of CAAKHD010004157.1, read as the reverse complement.
TCATAAGGCTTCTCTCCTGAAAAGCCATGCAGGGAAATAACAATTTTTTTTAGGAATAGAGTCTTTGCATCCTAGTTTAGTTTTAATATTGTTTCAATTTGTGTAATACAATATGCACATCTAATCAAATTAGAACACACAGTGAATGAATACGAATGATTTACAAGGGATTCATCCATTTTTTGATTGATGACAATATGAATCACTATTTTATTTTTCAAGAGCTCTCAAATCTCCAAGACTAAGAAATTCAATAAGCTGTCATAAAAGGTAAATAAAGCACTATAATTCATATTTGATGAGCTGACAAAACTTTCCCTGAATGTCAGGAAGTAATTCTGTAAAAATCTACAAAAGGTGCCATAACACTACCAAGAACTTAAAAAATATTGAAATTAAATTACTTTTCAAGATGCGATCAAATATCTAATAATCATCAACATTTTCAATGATACCAGCAAGAGAGTTTATTAGCCTTTCACAAGCAAATGGGTACAAACTAATTTCCAAGGCATGCATTAATGTTGAAAAATGGCCCTGAATAATGATTCTTTTTTTCATCCATCTACTGTCTACAGTAACTGAGGCAAAGGTGTTCACTTCCGTGATGTTTTTGCCTTACTATTGATTGGATTACATGGAGAATATTGACTTTTCAGTAATTTGTCAAAATACCAAATAATATTTCAATAAAAAGTTGAGATGAATGAATGTAAACACATGAAACCTACAATAAATACCATGTTAGAAAAATCTCCAATATCTTCTGTGGAACAGGTAATTTGATATGAAAATTAGTTGAGCATGTAAAAAGCTGTGTGTATCGGTATATTTACAGTTTCAAATCTGAATTCGGGTAGCCATAAGTTGAAATGCCAATTTAAGGAAAATTAGCTTTGGTATTAGGATTTGTGGTGGAATAAGGGTCTCAGTTATGACTACTGTAATTCAACTGAAGTGTGGCATATCAGTGCTGCACTTTGATAAAAGTGCGACAAAGTGATTAATATACTGTATGTGTGTGCGTCTGTGTGTAGGTGCATGCGTGCATGCGCGTGTGTGTGTGTGTGTGTGTGTGTGTGTGTGTGTGTGTGTGTGAGAAAGACAACAAGTGTCAGTTGCCAGGGGGGTATCTCCCCACTGTGAGTGCGGAGGCGCCCCTTCGGGGGGTGCTTGTTTTTGG
>CAAKHD010004157.1:47510-58391 GCA_901007705.1 Fistularia tabacaria | reverse complement strand
TATTTCAACTGAAGTGTGTCATATAAGTGTTGCGCTTTGATAAAAGTGCGACACAGTGAGTAATATACTGTATGTGTGTGCGTCTGTGTGTAGGTGCGTGCGTGCGTGCGCGTTTGTGTGTGTGTGTGTGTGTGTGTGTGTGTGTGTGTGTGTGTGTGTGTGTGTGTGTGTGTGTGAGAAAGACAACAAGTGGCAGTTGCCAGGGCAGCATCTCACCACTGTGAATGCGCAGGTGCTCCTTCAGGTGGTGCTTGTATTTGAAGGCCTTATTACATTCAGTACACTTGAACTTGCGGTTCCCTGCTATTCCCCCATTTGCCTGGGAAACATGACGCTGAGAATGAACACAAAAAGAGAGGTGGTTACTCCCTGCTGATGCAGAGAAATTATTTTGTTAAAAACAAGTTGATTAGCATTCATGTTTAAGGACAGAAAATCATAAAAGTTTAAGTCAAAACAAATTCAATATGCTTTTGAGGTACACCTTTTCATTTCTGATGTCGTTTTTAAGTATTAAAGCTTAAATTTTTGCCTTGATATGAATGCTAATTTCAGAATGAAAGGTAGCTTAACTCAGTGAATTCACTCACACACAAAAAAACAACAAAACGAAAACAAGGACAAAAACACTAGAAATGAAAAGCTGGAAAAATAATAACAGAATAAATCTGATCTGTTAGTTCCCTATATTAAGGTTAGGTTTAAAGAGGTCTATCAAATTTTTTTTCTGGATAAACAAAGGATAAATTTCCATTATGTGATGATGTTGTAGGTGTATGAGCAAATCATGTCTGGATTTTAAGACATATTTTCACAGAAATATCTATATTTTCACAAACAAAAACAACATAACCTGAAACAGATTTTGGACTTAAAGTTGTTTTTTTAATCAAATAAAAGAAAAGATTGCGATTAGAAATCAAGTTTAATTCTGATGGAGCAAGAAACATTATGTTTTAAACAGAAATTAGATTAAAGACAAATCTTGTATGTGTTTGTATGTAAGTTGTAAGTAATTTTTTAAACTTTTCCCTGCCTTAAATGAGCAAAACATTGACTTAATTAGCAACAAACTGATAAAAAAAATAACCAACAACATGAACACCATTATACTCATCATCATCATCATCATCATTTTTTTATGTTTTTAATTGAAAGTGAAGTTTAAATGCCTACAGTTAAACTGTCACAAAAAAAATAAAAATACTAGGATGGGAAAGTGCCAAATTAATCAAATTATCATGAAATCATCATAAATACAGTAAGCTTCAGCTAACACATACGTAAAAAAAAACAGGAACCATTGTCTGCACTGCCTTCATATATCATATTCTATTCAGTACAAAAGAGCTCTTAACACTTAAAACAATCAACTTGTATGTGTTTGCAAGGACTAAATGTAATTTTTGAAAACTCTTCACATTTATTTCCTGTTTGCTACAAACCTCTAAAGCAGAGATGCAGCAACAACATCGCTTGACGTTCCTTCTCCTCTCCACAAGAAGTCAGACCTTGAGTCCGATCAGGTTTCATTTTGGATAACTCCAAATAGGCATAATCGAGCCAATTGCACTACCCATCGCATGTCACATGACTGATGACGGATAGGCTTTATACTTTAATATATAAAAAGTCCAAAAATATTGTGTTGCTCTGACAGAGAGTATCAGTATTATTTTCCACAATAACACGTTTACTTCTTTACTTATGTATGTTTAATGACTTGAAATTAGAGTTTACTTTCAATCTTTTTAATATTCATTCTCGATTATTTTTCAGCTGTCATCACAACTAATATTCAAGCACATATGGTATCTGCAGGAACCATTTGTCCACTTGTAGTGAATTTGGTGGTGTGTTACCTGCTCTTTGGACCCTCGGTGGTGGCTCATGTGTCTCTCCAGTTGTGAGCGGTAGGTGAAGGTGTAGCTGCAGTGTGAACAGCTGTAATTTTCCTCACTGGTCTCATGGCGGTACTTGATGTGCTCCTTCAGGGAGGCGTTGCGTTTGTAGCCCCGTGAGCAGTAGGGACACGTGTGCAGCTGAGCAAAAGAGTCCGGTGTGTCTTGAGACACATAATAATGGATGGTTACAAAACAGCCATGCAACATACAAAAACGTAACGCATCACAAGAGTGCTCAACATACAGTTCTTTATAGTGTGACATTTAGTAAAAATAGCATCCTTTTACTGTTTATGATGATGGGCATAATCCTACAGTCTCGAGAGGAGCTTGTTAAAAGTAAATGGGCTTCTTCATCAAATCTGTGTACTTTGTTTCCTTGATACATACTTTACAGTGCTGTAGTTCTCACTGAAGCTGTTAATTTAATCATGTTGTACAATGTCTACTCAGAGATGTTTTCCATGAGTTCCGTGTCTTTTCAGTTCATTTTCGAAAATTTCTCCAGGATAGCGAAGGTATTCCTCTTATCCATGTCGTACTACATGAATTAATTTGACGCTTTTTTTTATTGATGCATTCATTTTATGAAGTTAGTTGGAGTGAGAGAGGAGGATACAGAGAATTATGTAAGATGGAGAAGGATGATTTGCTGTAGCAGCCCTTGAAGGGAACAGCCAAAAGGAAAAGAAGAAGATTGATGCATCCATTTTAGTTAGATTTTCAGCTTCTTCTTCTTGTCCTTTTGCATTATTTATTGTAACCTTAAAACATTGTTTTTTATGTAAATATCTTGATGTTAAGGTTAAGCTAATCTAGTACAGTCTGCTTTTTCCCTCTGACTTTAGCAGTGAATTTTGATGTGTTTGTCATGACTGGGGCTTTATACAACTTATTTTCAGTTTCTCAAAGATGGGTGACAATCATTCATTGATTATCTGTACCACTTATTCTGAACTCAGGGTCACTGGAGCCTATTCCATCTGTCATGGCGTGAGAGACAAGATACACCTCGGACCGGTCGGCATTCAAACACAGGGCCACATATACAGTAGAGACATACAAACATTCACTCTCTCATATGCATGTCTGCACAATTTAGAGTCTCCAATGAACCTACTCCAAGTTTTGGGACTGTTAGAGGAAACCAGAGAAACCCATGCAGTCATGGGGAGAACATGCAAACTCCACACAACAAGACCCACAGTCGGAATCAATCCAGGGAAGAAAAAGCAAAAACTGTGCGTAATCACTGTGCACGGAAAAAACATCATGCTGCTATTAACCATATAATATCATGGTACAACCTACTGACCTTTGCAATAAACTAGACAGCAAAAAAACAGAAGAAAAAAAACAACCCTCTGCTGTTAGTCTCTCATGCCGTCAAATGTCAGTCTGTATCTGTGTGCACTTTATACTTCATACCTCATAGTTTAATGCTTACTGTTTAATGTAAGAGTGAACTTCACTGCTAATTTGCACTCCATTATTAGTATTGATTTTTTGATTTCATGTCACCATGTGATTGTAAGAAACGTCTTCTTGCTTCCTTTGTATGCTGCTGACTTTGAAACTTACTTTGAACGTACACTGTATCGCTGAACCTCTCTGTAACCAAGATTGAAATACTGTTTTCATGTTTTCTTGGAGCAAATGTGGATATTAATGTAAAGAAATAAAATGTAATTTATTTTCTGTGGTGCTAAAACCAGCGCCTGAAGAAAAAAGTGATGCCAGAAAAAAATTGATTTCATGTTTGAAAACTTCAATTTAACTTCAGAGAGATATCAGTGAAATGTAACAGGTTCGTTCGAAATCTGTTTGGGGTCTCTCAATGACTTGATGAAAGGGATAAAACCAAAAAGCATGACTCACAAAGTAACAACAATTTTTAATAAAGTGAAAAGGAACATTGCCTATTGAGATAAAGGTAATCAAACAGAATCCACAAGAAACTGAACTTGAGGCAAAGGGACAACTCAACAATTTTCACATACAATGTTCAAAGGAAGCTAGTCACAATAACAAACAGTGACAACTTCACGGCAGACAGTTTCAAATTCAGAAAAACTTGAGTCTGGCAAGGTGTGAATGTATTAAAACATGGATAAAGGGAAATGCAGATTATATATGCAAGCACACTTAAATAGAAACAGGTGGACACACACTAAACTGGGTCTGAGTAACAGGTGTGGACAATTCAATCTTCCTGATCTGACCTAATCCGTCTGAACAACTCCTGACAAACCAGACGATTGATAGTGTTGGTCATAAGAATCCAAAAAGAGGATATGATCCAGTATAAAGGAACTCAGGACTGTTCCTACAGGACAGTAGTCCTCTCAGTCCACCAAGTACTGCTATTGTGCCTGTTGCACATTGCCAGAAGAGACTTCACCGAGTCACAGAGTGACTGAGCAATCTCAGGCTAACCGCAGAAGAACCGATGACCTTGGGCACAAGGATTGGGAACCATGAACTGTGGAGCCAGTTTTCAAGAAGAGTTAGGCAATTGCTCTCCTTCCCCACACGCAATAAGAATGCCCTACTGACCTGGTCCTGGAGGCTCCTATCCACAAGAGCAATTATACTCACTCTTGGGTCCACAAAATCAAGATATTAAGGATAAAGTTGATGCTTCCCAAAAGGCCGGTCTTATCCTCCCTCTTCGAGCACAAGAAGGATTTTTTTTTTTGTGGGGAAGAAGGACAGTTCTCTTTCTCTATGAGCTGACTCTATTTCTCCTCAACAAGATTATCATCAAAAAATCGGCATCCCTTATTGCTTATCACATTCGCTTATGATCAGCAAAAATATTCACAAAGCTGGACTTGAGGAAAACTTAGTACTGGGTTTGCATCCTTTAAGGGGGATGAGTCAGAGATTGGTTTTAACACGGCCCTGAGCGGTGCTAGTTGTTAGTGCTTCTGTCTTACAGACTCCTGGTTTGATTCCAATGGGTAGTCTTTTTGTGTCGAGTTAAGATGTTTTCCTATGTCTGCATTGGTTCTCTGGCTCCCCTTCACAATCCAAAAACATGAAGTAGGTTAACTTGAAAACCTTAATTGCCCAGATGTGTGAATGAGAGAGTAAACGGTTATATGTTTTCTTTATGTGACCCTGTGATCAGTCCGGGGTTTTGTGTACATGTGTATATATATATTTATGTAGGTATGGGTTTGTGTGTAAAAATGTATGTATACGTGTGTGTGGAATGTATGGTGACTTATGTGCATATGCATATATGTTTGCACTGTCATATGTGTGTATTTATCTTCCCTGTTTGTTTGTTTTTTTCTCTAATGTTGCTGCTGCAACACCTGAATTTCCCCTATGGGGATCAATAAAGTATTATCTTATCTTATCTTATCTCATCTTATCTTATCTTACAATGTCTCTCGCCTAAATTCAGCTGTTATAGGCTCCAGCCCCCTGTGACCCTGACTGCAGGATAAGCAGTACAACTAATGAATGAATGCATAGTGTTACATTCAGTGCTCTATCATATTTCAATGCATTTGAGAATGTATTTCAGACTACATAAAAAAAATCAGTTGGGTTTTGTTAAAGGGTACGATGAGTGTAAACCATCAGATATTCACAAACAAACAAAAAAACTTGTTAACCAGCAGGAGTATGTTTGTGTTACCGTTTTTATCAGTGCCTCTGGTACTTGCTAGACTTTGGTCATCATCTGGGGCTTCAGGGTAGATGATGGTAGTATCTCCCTGCTGAAGGATCTCTTTCACTATAGCGTCCTTCACTTCCTCCTCCTCATCCTCCTCCTCCTCCTCTTCCTCCTCCTCTGACACGCACTCCTCCTTCACTAAAACACACATATTTAAACAATGCATGTAGAGTTTGTAGTAAGGTCATTATAATTTCCTCAACACTCAACAACTACTTGTATGATGAAGTTTTCAACCACAGATTGTAGAGCTTCTGCATGGTGAGAGGCAGGATCCTCTTGTAGTCTTCATACCATCTTTCACTTGTTTATGGGAGACAATTTCCTATTTCTAAAATTTAACAGGCCTGAACCCCCAATCTGTAATCAAACTGATGAGACAAAATCCAACACATTGAACTTTAAAGAAGATGTCAAAGCTTGAAGTCTTAGATGTTATTGTTTACATTTCACTGACAAATTCTGCAAAACACCAGGTGGTCTTACAGTCTCCTTGGTTTCTATCATCCTCCTTAACAATGATGCTTGAAATCATTTTCAGCAGATAACCTTTTTTGTTTTTGTTCTAGGAGGATTTTTTGTTCATTATTTTGTAACATGATTTCCTTTACAAGCTGTTTGTGCTTCAGCCAGAATAGCAAAGTAACTTATTTTCTAGCTTCATTTTACCAGACATATATGTTGTCTCATAGGTAACATTTGCCTTAGCATAAAACCAATGATTTTGAGCAGAATGTGAGGTCAGTCTTAAGTTAGTGGTTTTGTTTGTTTTCTTTTTGATTTTAGACTTAGCTTGTTATTAATTAATTATCAATTAATGAATTAATAGTAAATAAATCTCAATAAAGAATTAATGATGAATGTTTCCTGTATGTGCTGTTGCCTGTATCAGCATCCTCAAAGTTAACTGGTCCCTTTCCTCTGATTCTCCAACAAAGGGTGTCTGTGAAAAAGGTCATGAAAAGATCTTCAAGAACAAGTATTGAAGAATGTGTTCTGTATTTCCTTGAGGTAAATAATTAAAATAAATGGGACAGGTGCAAAATCCCACAATCCCTGTCCCAGAAGCCATGTCAGGGACAAACATCTTTTTCCCATGATCTCAACCCCAAACTAGTTAGATCTGCATCCCTCTTTGTCCACCTGTCAAGCTTCTCCTTATTTTTTTTATTTCCCCTCTCTGCATTCTTCCCTATTGCCCTTTTACTGTCCTGGTTTACCTATATCTGCCCATGCCACATTCTGAGATATGTTGGCTTCTGTTTTAGTGAAGTTTTAGTGTATTACACAGGGTTCTAACCTTTACCATTACCTATCTTTTATACAATTTTAGACATTTAACCAATCATGGTGATGGGGGTTTTGGAAACATAACCGCTACAAGGAAGCAGCTCCCTTTGAAGTGCTTCATTTTCAATTTCACTTTTATTTTTACATTTCTTATTTGAGGACCTGAACACCTAGAACACATTAACTCTATAAGCTGATATCCATCTTTCACAAAGTATATTTAGCATACATATTTAGTATACTTTCCTACCATATTGCATAATTACACTTGATGATGAGAAGAAATGATAAACAAGACCTTGAAACACATGCAGTTGGAATATTAGGAGGAAATGTAAACAGGGCATTGTTTGGTGCAAATGCTTATAACCATACATGACCTTGCCAACACATTCACATGCCACTAACAACACACAATGATGCCTTGTGTGCTATTACTATACGTTGCCTGAACCAGTCAGTGTGAGCCCATTGTGGCCCCACAGGGCAGGATATATTGGTGTTGCAGTGCAACTCCACTGAACACCAGCTGCTGTTGCACAGTATGGTATGAGAACATTATGCTTTTTTTAATCGTGTTTCCACACACAGAACTGCACATGCAAAAAAGGAGCATTTGAAATGCAGAAGGGTTTGACATAAATATGTCTTAAAACTATTCCTTTTTTTTCAAGCGCAGCCTTATATCAGCTTTAGACACAGAGATGTTGCTTATTATCTTATTACATTACAATATATGGGGTCCCCACTCTTATCTTGAATTTTTTTTTCCAGACCTTTTCCAGGACATTTCAATATGCTACTGTATGACAGACAACATATCACATCATACACTAACACATTACCTGGCCCCACCATGCATTGCATTATATTCTACAGCTGTACATTGCATTTCTTACGTTTATCGAGATTTATTTCTCTTCTGCCCCTAGAAAACTAATTTAAAAGATGTGTAGTCTATGGATGCACATCTTTCATGACAGTCTACTCACATTTTATTGCTCAGTGTGCATTGGTTAACTAGTACATTTTTACTTAATTTCCCATATTGTCATTGCTGTTTAATCAACCTGTCAAGCCCTATGTATTGAATCTGATTTGATTAAAGCTTCCAAAATAAAGAAAAAAAATGACTGAAAGCTGTAATGCCAATTTAGCCATGTTACATCCTATTAATTTATGCTAACATCAGCATTGAGGACTTTTTAATGACTGTTCTCACTGGCTTTTTTCTCATTTCAAGGGTGCTCCTCTTCCCTTCAGTCTGTGTGCATCTCATTCGGTTGTTAAAAAACATTTTTCATTGGAAAGAAGTTCGCTTGAGACTGCATGAAAAGTTGCGAATCTCTGATTTCCTCTTTTCTTCTCTCTGTGCACACAACTTTAGTACAGCTGAATTCCTGATAAATTTGTACTTATTCATTTTCTTTCTGCTGTCAAATAATTGAAAAAGTGGGAAATTCCGAAAGTATTGTGGACCCCTTAAGACTACCTGTTAACCGAAATGATATCACAGCTGCTGAAACCATAGTAATTCATTCTAAAGCGCAAACCCAACATTATCTAAACGACATACCCACTTTGGGTCTGCTTCTCTCTCTATCACTCAACAGAAGTGACAGAGTGAGAAGCCTGTGACCACGGGAGCGAAAAAAAGTATCCAATCCCAAAATTGGGATTGGATACTATACTACTTTACAATTTATTTAGATGTTGTTTTATACTTCCTTGCTTATTTTCTTATAACTTTTTGTATGGTTGGTAGTGAGTGGTAGTTTCTTGAATTTATATTATTATATTGTTGGTTATTGGGGTTATTTGTTGCTGTTATGTAGTTTCCATTACAAAATTTTCTTGTTGATTTGAAAAAAGTTGTGCCTCAGTTATGAGTGGAATACTTCCTGAACCAAACAGGTTATGACCAAAATATCTGATAAACGTCATCCACGCAGTGCTTTGTTTTTTATCTTAATTGTTTTTGTGTATTTTTTTTTAATGCTAAAAGTCACTGAGTTACCATGGGTTCAAAGAAAGCAGGTGAAAAGGAAAACTGAAAACTAAAGTTGTGAGAGCCACAATAAAGATGAAAAAAGAGATAGTGGCAATCCGAAATTGTCGGTCAGTAGTGAGGAATGGAAAGATATTAAAGGGAACTGACCTTAAAATATGAAGCAGATTGCATCTGTACTGAAATACATTTTGTAGGCTATACATAAAATGCATTTAAAACTATAAAAAATCACAGCTTTTTAATTGGGATGGGGGGTGGAGGTCAGGAAAAGATGAATCCATAATTCAATTTCTTATGGAAATTGAATTTGGCTTACTAAACAAACATTCTGGCTTAAGAAAAAAACTTTTGAAAGGAATCAAATTCTTATATCGAGGTACAGCTGTGTTTATGTTCATACCACAGGAAAAAAAACCTTTTCAATTAATTCAGTGCCACTTCATTAAGTTCATTATTTTAGAAGATCTGTAGGATCCCAGTAGGATTAGTGTAAATAAAATTCCTGTTTAAAATGAAAGAAAGAATTTGCTATATACTGTAAGCAACAAGTGCTAAAGACCCGAGCCTTAGGAGGTAAATCTTCTTGTGTATCGTGAGCCTAAACATTCTTACACAAATCTGAGGAGTTTCCTTGCATGAAGCCAAGGCTTGCAGAGAGGCATGCCTGTTAGAATGTACAAGATTCATTCATTTCTTCTGGATATTTGAGCCTAAGGTTAGAGAGCAAAACCTGCGCATTACTCCCAACCAAATTATAAATTATTTAAGGAGGTTCTGAAGGGTCAGTTGCTAGCTTTCTGTCTTGTACTCTTTCAGTCTGCCTACCTTGTTCGATCTCAGTTGGACATTCTTTGCTGTGTGAGCAATTATTATCCAGCAATGTGAAGAACTGCCACACACACAGGAAGATGTTACATTTATAACTACATGTTGTATCTTGAAGAAAGAGACAGAAATTTACTAGATGCTGTGATCATGTGGAATTGTAAAGCATCTTCACATCGTTATCTACCACAAGAGAGCAGCTGAATGAGCATTTACTGAAGGCAGCTTGTGTGTGTGTCACTGAGTACCTTCCTAAAACACTGAGCAAACCTGACCGGGCCTGACACTTACTATCAAGATCATTCACGTTAAGTGAAGCATGGAACGTTTATGATACCAATGTACGTTATTGTGGCGGCATCTTACCTCCATCTCGGGAGCTGTTGCATGGTAATACTGTAGCTGTGGCATCATGGCTGTCCTGAGGCGAGGGCTCGTCAGGGACGGCGGTGTCAGTCTCCTGTAAACTTTCCTCCTCCACAATGTGTAGCTTATCCTCGTCATCAGAGTCTGAACTGGCCTCCAAGCCATTGTTGGTGTTTGTCACTGATAAGAACACAGAGAATGAGAAAAAGTGTGATTGGTATTGATGAGGTGCTCTCGGTTGCTGTAATCAGAGCCTGATCAACATCTGCAATGAGGGCCCAAGACAATTAATTGTAGTTACTATAATGAATATGGGAAATCCTGGGGGGCGTCATTGTGTAAGCGTTCAGGAGGAAAGCTTCCCTTAGGTCAGGGACCTTTCCTCATTCATCAACTATGAATGAGGAAAAAACAGCTGCAGAGGCACGATGAAATATATGAAGAACATTGGGCTAGATTTCAAAAACATAGTGGTGTTTTTTAGATTTCGAAAACATAGTGGGTCAAAATGATGGTCTGCCTGATAAAAAAAGAAACAAGTACATACTTTTTTGTATTTTTCAGAACAAGGGATTTCATAAGTGCTTTGATTTGCTGAGTCACATGTTGCTAATACAACAGAATATTCCAAGCAGCTTTTTTGGACAATTTGAAAGTTATTTGCTGATTGATATACATATATACACACACACACACACACACACACACACACACACACACACACACACACACACACACACACACACACACACACACACACACACACACATACACACCCATGCTTGGTGGTTTGT
>CAAKHD010004157.1:0-36277 GCA_901007705.1 Fistularia tabacaria | reverse complement strand
GGGGGGGGGGGGGGGGGTGGGGGGGGGGGGGGGGGGGGGGGGGGTTGTGGGGGAGGTGGGGGGGGGGGGGGAGGGGGGGGGGGGGAGGGAGAGGTGGTGGTGTGAGAGGGGGGGGGGGGGGGGGGGGGGGGGGGGGGGGGGGGGGGGGGTGAAGGAGACGGCTGTGTAATAGGCTGCAGACAGTATGGTCTGAAATTAAAGTTTAAAGTTCCTTTTAGGCACTTTCCATCAAGTTATGAAACAGAGCTGAGAGTTTGTTTTCTCTACATTTTATATTGAGTTTAAATGGTTACACCAATGGCCAATAATCTGAGACATATTCAAGTTCACCAAGAGTACCTTTGTAGCTTGGCCCATAGTTTTGAGCTCTCATAATTCACCACAGCGATGTAGCACATCTCAACGCCATGATCTGAAAGCCATATTCCCCATATCACAGAAAACAGACATTGCATCACTGTTGTCTTCAGAATTAAAATCCATTTTGGCTGAAGAGTTTGAAACTATCTAATCGGAGCTCCAGGCGGTAAAAACATAGCAAGCGAGCAGCCCTGTGGCGATCAGATTTGATGTGGAAACATGTCTGACATGGGGCACGGACACTTCACGTCCCAGAAGCATGCAGGAAACAGTTTTTTTGTGACCAGGTCCAGATGTTTGGGTTTGTAGTTTGCTATGCACATCTACATCAATGATTGGCTGTTCAGGCTGTTCACACAATCAACATTATGTGATTGAATGGTACAGTAATGTTGGAGGGACTGGACTCTGTTCGAGGGAGGGGGATGTTAGCTTACACATTTCGTAACGTTGATTTTGTCATGAAACGGTGGCACGGTGGCGCAGTGGTTCGCACTTAGGCTTCACAGCTTAAAGGCCCCTAGTCTGATTCCGACTATGTGGAGTTTGCATGTTCTCATAATGTCTGCATGGGTTTCCTCCAGGTCCTCCACAGTCCAAAAAATGCAGCAGGTTAATTGGACAAAAATGGGAAAAATGCCGTGAATGAGTGAATGAATAGCTGTTTGTCTGTATATGTGGCCCTGTGATTGACTGGCAACCAGTCCAGGGTGTACTCTGCCTCTTGTGCGATGACAGCCAGGATAGGCTGCAGCATCCCCCGCGACCCTGAGTGCAGGATAAGTGGCAGACAACGGATGGATGGATTTTGTCATGACATAATGTGAAGTTGATACAAAAATCAAAGATGAGAGGGGTAGGCTTGGGAGGAAAGAGGAGATTAAGCGAGGATAGGGCCGGGTCATTCATAAATAACATAAAACTAACCATGTGAAAATCGCAATACCAGTCGGACAATGTTAAATTTGTTAATCACAAATGTGATCCTAAAATTTACAATCATAGCTTGAGTATGCAATCAAACTGACTTTGGCTTGCTGCCATTTTTAGGCTTCTCATGGAGCAATACTGGTTAGAAAACATAATTGTAAAGGAGCGACGTGGCTCTGTTCCTAACAGTGGTTGTCTTTGAATCAAATTCCATGCTCAAGGTGCTTAGACTGTCAAAGTGTTATGGAGCAAGACACATAACTCCTAAATGCACCCTGGATGCTGTTTAGCAGCTGGCCATCGCTCAAGGTTCATCAATGATGGGTGAAATGCAGAAGATAAATTTCGCTGATGTTATGGGGTATGTATAAGTGAATGGGTAACAATTTTATTCTTTTTTTTTTTTTTCAGTTGTACAAGCAGCATTCAAATATTTTAGACACAATTTTATGTACAATGTCCAGCTCAGATGCCGAATCCAATCTTTAAGCAATGCAAATCTATCGTCTGTGATAAAAATGATCATTCATGGCCCACCAGCACTTACAAAATGCAATTTTAAATTTCACCTAATGGTGGCAGAGACAGCAGCAACCTGACTGTGAGTCTTGCTTTGACCCTTTTCCAGCCACTTTCAGAAATTGAGACTGAAAACAAAAAATAGGACGTTAATTCAGGCAGCTTTCAAGACAGGTGATAAATGCAATGTTTTTACTGAAATATAGAGCAATTATGGGCGGCACTGTGGTACAGTGGTTAATGCTTCAGCCTCACAGTATGAAGGACCCTGGTTCGATTCTGACAGGGGACCTTTCTATGTGGAGTTGACTGGCAGCCAGTCCATGGTGTACCCTGCCTCTCGCCCGCGACCCTGAGTGCAGGATAAACAGCAGACCATGGACGAACGGTTAAATCAATTGTGTGTGCCTAATTTGCAAAGAGACTGTACCAATTTATAAGGAGTTCATTGCCAAGAGACACCATCAGTCAAGAAATGCTAATGAATATGACAAGCTATCAAAGAGTGACCACATATAAAAATGAAGCTGCCTTTGCACCAGCGTCTTTTCAAACTGGCTTGTGACTAAAATGTAAGTGCCACAGTAGCAAGCGATGCTAATGGCTAAACATGGCAAACCTTTTGCTAAATTTGGTTTATCATCAACTGGGTCACGAAAATGGGGGAGGAAATCTGTTCAGAGAAGAAGCAAGAATATACTGAGACTGCTCTCAGTCTCAGGCTCATTTTCTGATTATTCAGGGAGGTGACATTTACATGAATGAAGAGCTACTTCACCTCCAGAGCCTTAAGGAACAAACAGGAGGGACAGATGTATTTGCTTCTACCTGTTCTGCTGTTGATATGAAACTACAGTTAAAGGGAACCCCGCCTTGGAGGACAACTAGACATAAATATGCTTTACTGTTTGTCTCATAGTGGATTGTGATATTTAAAAAGCATGAAGAATTGTTAGTAAATTGCAAATTGATAATATCTATTTTAACCCAAGGGCACTGCCATTGTTTTGCTAGCACAATACATGCAGGGTTGATGACTTATAGACATTGCTCACATTTACTTTGACTTTCCCCATCACTGGTGAAAAAAGTGGGTTATAAACAGTAATCTGCAACGGAGTAAGAAAAGACGGAAGTGACACTATCAAACTTCATTTTATAATTCACAAGCAAGTTCTCTGCATTAACCACCTCCAATTTGTGACTGCTAGGAAAGCATTGCATTCACGCCTAAGCCCTGTGCCACCACCAGTTTCAACAGTTCCTCCTCTACATCGAGGCTGAATATGGTGATCAGAATCAGAATCAGTATCAGAAAAAAACTTTATTTGTCCCCGAGGGGCAATTGGAGGGCAATTGGGGGGCACATGGGGTAGCAGCATTAAATTGTGAACAATGTCTTATATCACAGTTCCTACTCAATATCAAGGCTGAATACTTAGATGTTATGCACCACAAAAATGCAAGGCGGCTCAGAGGGAGGTCTGCACTGCAGCACTTTTTCTCTCTCAGGGATGAAATGTGACATTCTTGGCAGAAAGGTAAAATCAATGCTCTCAGAGTTTTAAAACCTAAGTATGTTGGTAAGTCGGTGAACTAGTATGTCTGACGTGATTTCTTTCAAACTTAAAATTTGACGGACAATATTTAATTACAAAATATAAGTCGTGTTTAAAATGACCAGGAGATATTTATCAGGTTCCTGGAAGTTTTTATTCTTATCTTTATACTGTTTTCTTTCTTTTTTTTCCCCACACATCTATTTAATTCCCAAGATAAGAAATTAAATTTATGTAATTTGGAATAAAATTTCTATACAGTAATTTAGCTGTAATGATTTTAAGATGGCTGCGAGGGTGTACCCCGCCTCTTGCCCAATGACAGATGGGATAGGCACCTGCAACCCTGTAACTGATAGCAGGACAATCTGTATTGATAATGAATGAATGGTTTAAGGTCTGTCAGAATGCTACGCCTTTAGCCATTTAATAATTTAAAAAAAAAGGTTGGAGACACCTGATTTTAAGACATAATATATATTTAATTAGGCTGGATAATTGCAAGAGCTGCATGATACGATACACATCATGATACATGGATCACAATATGACTAACTATTGTAATGAGCGACACAATGTGGTACATTGTAAAACTTGTCAGACATTAGTGAAATTCTCTTACTTTGAATACATTGTTTTTTGTTCCCAGCATGTTGTCAAGGTTTATCAAGACATTACTAGAAATTACTTGAAAAAACACTTACCCTTAAAAAAGTAAGACCCTGGCAATTCTATTTCAGCCAGACAAATAGAGAGTTTGAGATCCTTCTTGATTGTTTAAATCGAGTAACACATCCAAACATACCTAATATAAATCTATGCACCTTCTTCATCACAAACCAATTTTATGTGGCAGACAATCCCAGAAAAACATCAAACTTTTTTTCTTGACTAATGAACCAATATTACTTCTCACCTGTTCTTATCTACACAGCTAAACTGCCAAGGGCATCCTAATTCTCATGGAAACTCACTGTTACCAGTCCCGTAATTTTACAGGTGCTCCAAATGATGAATCTTTCAGAAGGGATAAAAGAGACCGAAGAGTAATGAAGAAAAAGAAAAAGGAGAAGGATTGAGGAGAAAGAGACAAAAGAAATAAGGATTGGACAAAAAGAGAGTGTGCACTGTCACACTCCCACTTTCATAAATCCACACAGTTTTAGTACACACATTCACACACAAAATATCCAAATTTAAAACCATGGGAACTGTGGGAATTCAAGTGAATTCATGTGAATTAACAGCAAATGCAGTTTAATTTAAACAATCAATGTGTGCGTGTTCCTGAACAGTGAGCAGTTGTTCTCAGAGGCAGCTGATATTGATGGGATTTGGAGGATGATTGAGGCTACAGGTGCAAGGGCCTCAGATCCCAAGTCCTTTTCACCAGCTGCAAAAATTTGATGGCATGAATGCCAGGTTCCATTCCCTTCCCAAAGACCTTACTTGGTTCAGTTCTTCAGCAAACTGCCTGGAACTTTGCTTTTGTAATGGCCCCTGTGGTCAGATATGGCTGCAATGAATGCATAGGCACTGTTAATCTCTTCCCAAAAGAGTATGCCCCAGTCATACTTTGGGTCCAACATATATGCTGCAACATGTAGCAACTTCAGGCTGATGCATGTTGTCACTTTTCCAGTGGCTTGACCACAAAATTCCCTATGCCTTGAGAAGAAGGGAAGTGGGCAGGATTACTGGATTTCTTCCTCAGACGTTGGCAAAAATATTGTCTTTTTTTTTTCGTTCAGTTTTTTTCTTTTTCATTCATGGTGTGGTGGACACTGAGGGGCGTGGCCTCTCACCTCTCACACCACAGGATGATGGGCTGGGGGGCATGGTTTACGGCGGGAGTATATATGCGCCCTGGAAGTGCACTGTGTTCTGTTGTATTGTTGATGCTCATGACTAAACTTGAACTCATCCACGACTCCAAGGCTCCGTCATCAATTATTTCTCACCGAGCACCACATTGGTGACCCCGACATGATGCGGCCTTGGAGATATCTGAAAGTGGTCTGCTTCTCTCTCAGTCCCCGGTACCCAACCAATGCAAACGAGTGCCTGTGCGATATCATCGTCAGATACGGGTGCTTGCCCTGCAGTTACCACAATGGGGGCGCGAGCTGCAGCATTTGGACAAAGCAGCTTAGCCGGACAACGGGTCACGGTACCAAGAAGAGCGCAGAGTTCAGAGAAGGAGAAGGTCGTCTTCAAGCCCAAGGAAGTGTGCGATTCCACCTTAGCCATATCCCCTCAACTCTCTCAGCCATCCTCACCCACTGTTACTGTCCGGTTACTGGAATTCTGGCGGAGCAAGCTGGTTTCAGCATGTGGAAGCACTTTTCCATCAGCGGGGAATTTTTCAGATAAAGCCAGGTACTTTTTGGTCGTTGCAGCGCTGGACCAGCACGCGACACGGTGAGCCATGGAGCTGTTGCGTGACCCCCCACAGAATGGTAGATACAACGTGCCCAAAAATCTCCTGATCCGGAGATATAGTCTGTCTGCTGCGGAGCGAGTCAACAAGCTGCTTTCCCTGCCCGATTTGGGCAACCGGTCAGCCGTGAACCTAATGGATAGCATGCTAGCAAACTCCCGGTGTTTGGCCACCGGAGACTGCCATGGTTTGGTAGAGGAAGCCAACCGTGTCCTGTTTATGACCAAGCAGTTAAACATCCACAATGATCCACCATCTGTCCGCAGATGGTTCCGGCACCAGGGGTCGTGGATTCGGGGGCCGCAAGCGCAAACTTGCCAACGTTTGCTGGCAAATTTTCCAACACTAACAACAGCCACTTTTTCCACTGCGTCTACGAAGAAAGGCAAGGAGCACTTCATCCTCACGATGGGACCACCCTTTTTCGCATGGGCACGCCACCTAGAAGCCCAAGCTCGCGACCGCTAAGAGGGAGTTTGCCACCATGGAACACCTGGGGATAGTGTGGTGGTCCAACAGCCCGTGAGCCTCACCGCTCCACATGGTGTCCAAGGCTGACAGTTCATGGGGCCCCATTTTCCGTAGATGGATCTGGTGCTTGGTTAACACCAGGTGCCCGTGTGCGCAGAGGACTTGCTCTAGACCACAGTGGTCACCCTGTTTGGGCTTTTCAAGTTCCTGCGCATGCCTTTTGGCTTGAAGGGTGACAGCAACACAGTCAACTGGAGTCCAGACCGGGTTCAGGCTTTTGACCGGGCTAAGCGCGCCCTGGCTAACGCAGCCCTTCTGGCCCATCCAGCATCCAGGCCCACATAGCATTGACGACAGATGCCTCTGACGTCGCCGTGGGGGCCGTGGTTGAACAGTGAATCTGTGGCAGCCCCTTGCGCTCATTTAGCCTCTAACTTCAGGATAGCGAATGCAAGTATCAACTTTTTGACAGGGAGTTGTTGGCCTTGTATATGGCAACGCATTCTTTTAACTTTCATCTGGAAGCCGCTCATTCAAGGTGTATGGGGATCACAAGCCATTAACTTTCGCCATTTCCAAAGTGGCCGTGAGAATGGTGAGTGCTAAGTCCATTTGGTCTGGCCTTTATAGGGATATCAAGGAGTGAGCGGCCGCGTGTGAGGCTTGCCAGCGGGCTATGACTGACTGATCACCTGGCTGAAACATTTCAAGATGTTGATCTGGTAGGCCCCCGCAGGGTTTTACGCACCTGCTCACCCTGGCTGATCAGACCACTAGGTGACTGGAGTCATTCAATTGTCCTCCACAGCGAACTCGGACATGTCGCTGGCGTATCTCTTCTCCTGGGTCGCCCATTTCAACACTCCGTCCGATATTACTGTGGGCAGGGGTCTGCAGTTTGTACCAGCGCTCTGGTCGGCACTGGCTAGGTCATTGGGAGCAATGGTACACCGTACAACGGCATACCATCCTCAGGCTAGCGGCTTGTGTGAACGGTCCACTGTTCCTTCAAGGCGGTGCTGCGAGTCGTGCTCCCAGACGGCAACTGGGTGGACCGTTTACCATGGGTTATGCTGGAACTGCGTTCAGCCTGAAAGGATGACCTTGGTGCATTGCCCGCCGAGCTGGTTCTTGGCCAGCCACTGAGGGTTCCAGGAGAGTTCTTGCCTGAGAAATCCGCTCCCCCTTAATCATCCAACCGCGGTTTTGGTTGGAGCCCTTGATTTCCAGCTCCCGTTCACCACTATGAACGGATCCCGGCTACCTGCGGAGCTCATGTCGGCTGCTTGCCCTGCTTGCCTCTTCAGCCCCCGTAATACGGGCCCGTGCTGGACGTGGGCTAGCGCACAAGTTGGCTGGTGACGTTTTGCTTCCTGCCCAGGTTGCCTGCCGTGGTCGCCTTACGTCCAGGACCTTGGCAGCGCCTCCACTGGTCAAGCGTCCGTTGTCCCCAGCTGTTTCGACCGAGGAGTAACGCAGCCGTTAATGCAGGCTGATCAGGCCTCCAGTGAGACACTAGTTTGTGTTCCAGGGTCCCTTCTGGGTTTTTTCGGGCGGGGCTGTGTGATGGACACTGAGGGCCGTGGCGTCTCACCCCACAGCACTAGAGACTGGGGTATATATGCGCCCAGTGTTCTGTTGTATTGTAGGTGTTCATGATTAAAGATGAACTCATCCACGACTCCAAGGCTCTGTCATCAATTATTCACCACAATGGGAATTTATTCCCTTAAACTTATTTTAATTTCCATAAAATCCCTATGGAAACTTTCCAAATTTGAACTTTTTCAAGACTTTTGCAACCTTACACATAATCAAAGAAAGTGGACAAAAATGTCAAGGTTTCACTAAATCAGTTATTTGTTGAGTTAGACCTCAGACCACAGACCTAAAGACTGAAGTATTGCCACACCTGAGCGCAGAAAGAATTATTAATTTGCATTATTGCAATTTCATTGAGTACCAGGGTTGAAAAATGTTTATTCAAAAGTGACTGGATTCTCTCCCAATTACATTAATCCATGCTGCTTGTAATATATCAAGACATTTGTATCGATAACATGATACGTCATCCCTAATATAAAGTCCAAAAGCTAACCAAAATGAGTTTAGAAAAATCTCTTTGTAGAATTATTTGGAAAGGAGAAATGATCCATAAAGTGGAAGACGAGCCTATTACTCCAAAGAAAATGAAAGTTGTGCTGAAAAGACAATCTCAGGAGCCCTTCTAAAAATCTCTTGAAATGTGTTTAAGATACAACTTGTTGCTGGGACAACTTGCGAAGGGAATGTGTGAGAATGAGCAACAGCGTTATCTGAAAATGTTTTTATAATTTTAAAAAAGGAATAAGAAAAAGAAAAAACAGGCGCCAGGGTGGCGCAGTGGTTAGCACACACACCAAGAACAACCCTGGTTTGAGCTCCACATGGGGCCTTTGTGGAGATTGCTTGTTCGCCGTGTCTGCGTGGGTTTCCTCCCACAGTCAAAAACATGCAGAGGGTTCATTGAAAAATTCCCCAGATGTATGAATGAGAGACTGAAGGACTGTGTGTCAACTGGTAACTGGTCTGAGGTTTACCCAGCCTCTCGCTCAATGACAGCTGGGGTAGGCTCCAGCATCCCTGCAAAGTACAGGATAAGCGGTAGATAGTGAATGATTGCTTTTTCATTTTAACATAGATTGGTTGCCTAAAATCTCACATTTATGTTTTACTTTCATGGAATAGACAGAACAGAAACAGAACGAAACAAATGCAAAGCAGAAGAGCTTAAGACAAAAAGTAATGAACCTCAAACAATGCGACCCACTTTACATGCTTTTTCGGAAAAAGTATGAATTATTAGGTATAACTTGTATTCATATTTCAATACATCTATATAAACTGAACACACTATGGACAGAGTAAGGTGATGTGAGGGCTATTGTATTTCTTTTTTTCTTGGCAATAACAAAACTTTCCTAAAAGATTGCATTTTGTTGCCTTTATGTTATCCTTAATGTTTTAATATATTAGGGTTGTGGTGGGGCTGGTCATCAGTGGAACACAGGGCCTCACAGACAAAACCATTCACTCTCCTAGGACTTGTACAAGAGATGAATCGTTGCCAAGATTTGACGATAGACCATGACCTGTTTGGCTGAGAACCTTTGCATACATACAATCTCCAACTCACACCTGTGGGCAATTCATAGTCTTCCATTAACCTACTGTATGATTTTGGACTGTGGGAGGAAACCATAGAATTTGTAGAAAACCAACACAAACAAAGGATGAAAATGCAAATGCTACACAGAAAGGCCCCAGATGGAATCGAACCAGGAATCTTCTTGCTGTGAATAGAAACATGAATCACTATGCCTAGTTTTATTTTTTTATCATCAACATTAAGTTGAACAACAAACTTTTGTAGAGCAATTGAATTATTAATCTTTGCGAAGATGTTGTTGACAGATTTTTTTTTTTGTTAATATTTGATAATATTTGATATTTGTAGTTGCAGACTTTCTTAAACTGAACTTATGACACTGTCATAAGCGCTATTAAGCTACTTGGCATTGCAGCTCACCTGTGAGAAGATGTCAACATATCCCTAACCCAACAGGTCATAACCTCATCTATTACTGCTGCATCATCTATGTCACCAAGATTTTAGAAAAATGTACAAGGAAATCAGATGCTCCACCATGATTAGAGAGCAGCTTGTTAAAGAGACATTTTGTCATCTGTTTGACCTGCAGCAGGTTTGCCAAACCTGAAATTTTGTTCGAAGATGCTATATCATCTCCTCTCTTCTGAGTCTATGGTTTTAAATAAAATACAGTGCCTTAAGCCATGCAGAAAATAGCTCACATAGATATGCGTGTGTGTGCGCGCACGTGTGTGCGTGTGTTTGTGTGTGCACGTGCGTGCGCGCGTGCGTGTGCGTGTGCATGTGCATGTGCATGTGCATGTGCATGTGCATGTGCATGTGCATGTGCATGTGCATGTGCATGTGCATGTGCATGTGCATGTGCATGCATGTACATGCCAAGAATAACTGACCTGGTTAACTGGCATCCAGGAGAAGTCTTCCAGGGATTAAAGACAACACAACTTTCATAAGCTCTGCTCCACAGGGGGAGGGAGGTCAATGACAGAAATGATTTAATTTGCCCTGTTCAGTTACAATTAATAATCTTCAAAAAAAAAAAAAATAGCAGAAAATAATCATAATCATAATAATTAACAAGTGTTTTTATTTGTTTGTTTTGGGGTCATCCCTCCCTAAGAAGCTCATTGTAGAGAGTTTTCTTTTCTTTCTGTTTTTTACAAATAGAACATTTTTACTATACACACTAAGGAAAGTAAAGAAACATTACAATCACAAATTTAACTGACAAACGTAAAAAAGGAAAGCACAGCTAAAATGGTCAAACAAAAGGCTTCTTCGGGAATGCTTTCTGGCGTTCTCATTGGTAAGGTTGCATTATGTTTTTGTCAACATGTATCAATGTTTTTTGGTTGATATTTTTAAAAAACATTTTGAAAAAATTAATTGACCTAATTTTCTAAAAAAATCATAGTTTAATGTATTATGAGTGGGATAGTAAATCAACTTAGTCATACCATAAAAAATAAGTAAAACAATTTCAGGGATTACAAAAAAACCCTCTTGGGTGAGGGGGTAGGAAGTGGGAACCAAACTTATCTCATAGTAACTATTTTTCTTACTGTGCTTCTGTTTGACATTGACAGCCATAGTGAGAGGACTTCAAATGACAAACTGGAACTTGCAAATTCTACTTAAGAGCTGAACTTTAACTCTAAGGTGATGATTAGTTTCAATTCATGTTTCCTAAAAATGTATTAAAAATGAATGGTCTATTAGAGCCCTCTTTAAATATATATTTTTCATGAGGTGGAACCCACTATCAAGGTTGTTTTTGAATAGATTTATAGTATATATACAGACATATTAAAATCTATATACTCTTCACAGAGAAGTTATTAATTTAAAGCAAAAGTGTTTTGTGGGATTGAACCTGGACCATCTGAAATCGGTGGTTGTGGCAAGGGTGAAGGAAAAACTGGGAGCTATCCTGGACAATCCTACCCACCCCCTGCACGAGGAGCTGTGGCTGATGGGCAGCTGATTCAGCCAACAGCTCATCCCAACGCAATGTAGAGCCGAACGCTTCAGACCCTCACGACCTCACTCGCTCATACATGTCCTAACTTTGCTGTCTATTCTTATCCCTGTTGATGTCACTCCATTGTATCCTGTTTATCTTTGTCATTGTTGTTGTCACTGTTTCTATTCTTGTCCTTGTTGTTGTTGTTTTTGTTTGTGTATTCTCACCCTTGCTGTTTCTTATTTATTTATTTGTCATTGCATTGCCTATTTTGTCCCTTTTGTTTTTCACCTTGCTGCCCATTCTCTTTTTCTTTTCTTTTTTTTATTGATATATTTTCACTATGTTTTATTTGTCTCTCTTATTTATATTTATATTTAGTTATTGGTATTGTTATTGTTGCACTGCTATGACAAAAGAATTTTCCCCAATGGGGATCAATAAGGTATTATCTCATCTTTTCTGATCTTATTTGTGTTCATCAGGGTTTATTTAAAAAGTGTCAGACATATTGGTGAGCTCCAAAAACCAAAATCATAATGAAAAGGAAGCATTGTCCAAGGCTGTTTTGATTGTTCTATTACATTTGTTTATCCTTGCAAACAAATCAGCATGGTGCTTGTAGTCCTTGTATTATCAATGTATAGGATGGGCCAGCTATGATCTAGTGAGGGAAAGAGAAAACGCGATGTGTGTTTATGCACCTGAATGGTCTTTTGTGGCAGATTATTTTTATGCTTTATAAAACATTCTACCAAACAAAGCTCTCATTATACAGCTACCACAAGCAAATAATCTATCAGATTACTTACATTTCAATACCCAGTGGCATGCAAATGCAAGATGAACAGAAAGCTGCAAATTCAATTTATCAAAGAAGCTCTGCTACGACTGTTATGGAGGGCATATAGTGAGAAAGGCATATCTGTGTTTAATTGCATGAGTATGTCTTGGCGTTACAGTCTGAGCCTCAAGAAAATATTCTAACCAAGCATTTGTGTTTCCTTTCCTTTTTTGCTAGTCAGTCAGTCAGGCTATGTAAGTATCTATGTTTCTATCTATCCATCTGTCTTCTGTATGTATGTGTATGTGTGTATTTGTGCATGAATGCGTGCATATGCCAAGAAATACAAAAGTAAATTTACGTATATTTACGTATTCTTAGCATATTAATGCTATACTCCCATTTATGAGCCAGAGTGCATTACTTTTTTTCAAGTTATAGAAAGGTTCACAAAATAATCATAATCAGATCACCTCAACTCATAAGTCATATCAATGAGAATTTATCTGGTGAAAAACTGATGTTTGTATACTTACACAGTTAACAAATATACTGTACTAAACTGACAGAACAAAAAAACAGTTTATTTTAATCTGCACTAACAAATAAATTGATTCATTCTAGTGGACGTTGTAAGCCACATTTATCAGTCATACTTGTTTTAACCCTGTGGAATCGAGACATAGAAATATTTGCAAATATGCAACAGAGGGGCAACAGCAAGGGTGCCCACACAATTTTGGCTTGCGAGCAACTCTTAATGATCAAATACAATACAAATGATCAATCGATCATATGTATTGTATTTGTATCTACCAGCAATACAAAGTATCAATCTATCAATCTATCTATCTATCTATCTATCTATCTATCTATCTATCTATCTATCTATCTAGCTATCTATCTATCTAGCTAGCTAGCTAGCTAGCTAGCTATCTATACACACACACACACACACACACACTAAGTATATGTATTGTTTCCCTTGCATAACACAATACAATTCTGTACATTTTTGGCCATTGCCTTACTCTGATGACATCTTGCATTGAATGGACTCAGTCAACCAACAGGTAGCCCAGCCTCAAATACACTTCCAAATGTCCGTCAGTCATGGTGGAACGGTATTTTGATCTAGATCTCAGATTGGCTGTACTGTATGTCAATCAAGCGCGTCAATGCCGTATTGGGGATGGATGATAGGCTAAAAGCTATTTTAGTGACATGGGATCTACCCACACTGCCTGTTCTGTAGTGTATTCTGTTGCTCGTGGTTGAGTCGTTGTTCTATGTTGCAAGTTTATTTTGAAAGTCAGGGCTCCGCGATCGACCCGTCTTGCCTTTGCGATCCACCAGTCGATCGGGATGGACATGTTGGGCGCCTCTGGGCTACAGGGTTAAAAGGGAACTACTATGCAGGTTTAACAATGTTTGTCTGATAGATGGGATTAGAGTACTGCCAGGTGATCTTTCCATGGTGCTTTTCGGCTGCGACCAAACATTGAGAGGCTACATCCTCAGTGAAGAGGTCTGACTGAGTCAGGTAAGAAGTCAATGAACAGCAGGCAGAAGATACAGTGCAGGAATATGCCTATTCACCTCATGACAAATTAAAGACAGACGGAGTCTCCGGGCCAGGACCAGCAGACTTAAGGACAGCTTCATCCACCAGGCTGTCAGGAAGCTCAATTCCCTCCCTGCTCTGCCCTCTCTACTTTTTTCAGCCCCCCTCACACACTACGATTTCTGAGCCCCCCCCCCACACACACACGCAGACACTATGAACTCTGAGCTACCCCCCTCACACACACACTTGCATCCCAAGCGCTGCCCCCCTCACCCTCCACTGACCCATAAACACACATTGGACTTTCATCAGGTACCTACCATAAGAACTTCTCCATGGATGCACTATAAAAAACTGTTGACACAACTGCTTGCTGCTATCACTTTAGTACTTCAGTCACTGTAAAATAGCAAAATTAAAATGAAAAAAAAACAACACAAAAAAACAAAAACAAAGAAATTGCACTCTAACCATACCTATCCTAGCACAGGTCGTCGTTGTTCATTGTTTTTTGGGAGAAAGTATTTATTATCCTTCGTACTTTTGCACCATGGGTTTTAGAGTAACGCTATTTCAATGCTCTGTATGTGTGAACATATTGCAGTGTTGACAATAAAGTTGACTTTGACTTTTTTGATATTTTTGACTCATCCCTTGCAGGGAAATCAGAGATAATCACTGTTGTCACCATTACATCTTTTTCTTCTTTTCCTTTTGCAGCTCCCTTCAGGGGTCGCCACAGTGAACCCACCACCCCCATCTAACCCTATTCTCTGTATCCTCTTCACTCACACCAACTAACTTCATGCCCTCTTTCACTACATCCATAAATCTTCTCTTTGGTCTTCCCCCAGACCTCCTGCCAGGTAGTTCCAACCCTACAATCATTCATCAAAAATATTCACTATCTTTCCTCTGTACACTGAATCACCTCAAGTCTGGCTTCTCTGACCCTATCACTGAAACATCTCACATGTTCTGTCCCTCTGATGGACTCATTTCCAATCCTACCCACCCTCGTCACACCAAAAGAGAACCTCAACATTTTAGTCTTTACTACCTCAAGCTCTGGTGTCTGTTTTTTCAATGTCACTATGTCTAAACCATACAACATTGCTAGTCTCATCACTGTCTTGTATACCTTTCGCTTAATTCTGATTGATACTCTTTTACCACACATTATCCCTGACACTTCTCCACTCGTTACAACCTGCTTGAAAGTGTATCGACCACTCTGCTTACATTCTTACATGTAGGTCTGAATTCATACACATATTTACAAACAGAGCTCGTTAAGTATTACAACCTAACTAGTTGTCATTCCAACCAAATAAGCAACTTCATGTCAACAAAGTAGTTAAGATTTTGCGTAAACAAGTATTTAGGTCTTAAGGTACCATTGCCAATGTTTGAAGTCGTATAGACGTTTTGTCCCTTGATGAAATGGCATGACACAAGTCTGTAGGTTTCCATCAGTGAGTGAATGGGTGTTTACCTTTAAATGTAGACCTGTGATTGACTGGCAGCTGCTCAAGGGTATATCCTGCCTCTAGACCTATGACAGCTGGAATTGGCTTCAGACTCACCTGACAACCTTGTGTGCAGAATTAGCGTACAGAATTTGAATGACTGAATGAATTACATCTCATCCACTGCTGTTACTTGTCAGCATCAGCTTGGCTGGGGGCCGAAAATTTAAAAAAAGAAACAAGGGAACTTAAAAGAAGTGAGATTACAAGATATGTAGATCTAAATCTTAATCATTCAAGTTATCCTTTACCTCAATGAGTTCAATTGACAGGCCTTATTGTAAAAAATAGAAGTTAATAAAAACACAAATGTCATGACAATGTATTTGCAAGATACTGATGATAAAAAAACAATGGTATTCATTCAAGAGTCAGGTCTGATACCACATTAAGATGAAAAAAGCAGCTGACTTCTTATGGATTGGAATCCAGTCAGCCCGAACGTAAAAAATTTGACCAAAATCGTTTTAAAAAAACTTTGGAATCTGACTTGACTTTTAAAACATTTATGCTACTTTGCATGAGGTTGATTCCTATGACTTCAAAGACTTTTTAAAGTCCACCTATCTAAAATATTCATAAAATATTTGGAGCCATTAAAAGGTGCAGCTAAAAAAAATATTAATTAACAAGCCTAAACTGCTCATGACTTATCAATTTCTAACTGATGGTCTAAAACAATTTTGGTTACTTTACATTTGTAGAATACAGGTGTCTTTTAGGACTTAAAACATTCATAGTTGTAAAAATGTATATTTACAGATGGAGTTTCTTTTTCTATACACTACAGTTCCTTCAAACAATACCTTGAACATTCATGGTCAGTAATTGCGTTTTTGTATACTCGGTGTCTACAATCAAGCACACTCACTGTTATGAATGTACAGCCACTGAATTTTGTGTACATTAACACATGCTTAAGCTCTTACATGTTTCTTAAGTTCTTACTTGTTTCTTCAATCTTCCCCCGCCTTGCTGCTGTTAACAATGTAAATTCCCCCGCTGCACGATAATAAAGAATCAAACTTGGCTTAAGAAGCTTAAGAATAACTTGGTACTGACAAGAAACTTCTAAGTCAAACTTTTGGTTGACAATAGCTGAAAGTGTAAAAAGTTTATGAATATAAAATGGGAATGATATCGCATAATGGCTTGGAATGCAGCTAAAAAAGGGGACGGATTGAGGCCGAAATTAACAATGACCACCAGCGGTACTGTTAATCTACAGCAGGGGTGTCAAACCCATTTTCACCGTAGGCCACATCAGCAAAATGGTTGCCCTCAAAGGCCCACATGTGATGGTAATAGTAAAAATTGAACTAAATGTAACCAAATGTAATGTAAAATAAATGTAAATATAAAATAAACTACTCCTTAATGTTAAATAACTCTGAATTTATTACTTATTGAAATCCAAAATGTTACATATGCATTTGCATAGATGTAAAAAAAAAAATGTTTACTAGTTGCTCTTAAAATTTAAGATGGTCTCGCGGGCCAAATAAAATGACATGCTGGGTCACATTTGGCCCGTCGGCCTTGAGTTAGACACATGTGATCAACAGGGTAACATTGGAAATTGGGCTACTGTGAGTCAAAGAGTTGTCCATAGGCTGTGAGAGGAAAGGCAGCTGTCCAGGATTGAGAGTAGGGACTTAGAATGTTGAGACTATAACAGGAAACAGAGACAGTGGGTTGAGATAATCCAGGGGAGAATGGGAGATATAATATGTTTCCAGGAGACCTGGTGGAAAGGTAGCAAGACTAGAAGCTTCCGAGCAGGATTTAAGTTGTTCAATCACGGTACTGATGGGATGAGAAGTTGGAGAAGGGGTTATCCTAAAGGAGAAGTTGTTTTTTTTTTAATGATTATGTAGAGATAAATAGTGTCAAATAGAGTGACGACTCTGTTGCTAGAAATTGACAGTATGATTTTCAATGCGGTTAGGGGTTATGCCCAGTAGGTAGGATATGAGTTAGAAGAGAGAGAGTAATTTTAAATTGCGTTAGATGTAGTGATTGAGAATATTCCCAGAAGTAAGAGAGTGGTGATGGTGCAGACTTCAGTGGATATGTTGGTGCAGGCAGCAGAGATGATGACAAAGTGATGGGCAGGTTTGGTGGTCAGGGTAGGAATTCTGAGTGACAAATGATGGAAGACCTTCCGAAAAAGATGCAAATGTCCAAAGTGAATATTTTCTTCACAAAGAGACAGGGGCATGAGGGAACTTATAAGTGGGGGTAAGAGCACACTGATGAACTACATCTTAGAGCATAGGATGGTGGTTGGTAGGGTGAATTTGGTGGCAAGGAAGATGAGATGGACAAAGGCACACGAAAGAACAAAGTTTCTTCATTTTGAAACTGAAGTAGCCTCTCGAATGAGAAGTGAAAGGAGGAAAGGATCCTCTTCAAGGACGGAAAATCAATTCCAGTTGCTATGAGAACATTTTGACAAGAATTGACCAGGACTTGGATGACTGAGAACCTCCAAAGACATGAATGAGGAAAATTAGAGAGAAGAAAGAGTAGAGGAGGTGTGGACCACAAAGTAGCAGAGATTAGTAAAGGCGAAGTGACAAGGGCATTGAAATGGATTACTATACCTGTGGAGGTGAAAAAGTGTCTGAGAGGTTGGAATAGAGGTTTTGACTCGTTCATTTAACAGGATCTTAGAGAGTGAGAGGGTACCTGAGAAATGGATACGAGTGTCGGTGCTGATTTTTAAGAACAAGAGGAATGTGCAAAATTGTAGTTACTACAAAGAAATAAGGTTGATGAGCCAAGCAATGAAGTTATGGGAAAGAGTAGTGGGAGCTAGACTGAGGGCAGAGGTGAGCATTTGGGAGCAGGAGTATTATTTCATGCCAAGGAAGAGTACGACAGTGCAGCATTTGCTTTGAGAATGTTGACAGAAAGATGAAGAGAAGGTCAGAAGGAGCTGCATTTTGCCATTGTAGATCTAGAAAAAGCATATGGCAGGGTGATGAAAGAGGAACTGTGGTACTGCATGAAGAAGTCTGGAATGGCAGAGGTGTATGTCCGAATGTTGCAGGACATGTATGAGAGTTGTGAGACAGTGACAAGGTGTTCCATAGATGTGACAGACAAGTTCAAGGTGTAGGTAGGGCCTGGATCAGTGATTGTCTCAGAGCCCCCCCTCTTATTTGCTATGGTGATGAGTAGGCTGACAGATGAGGTTAGGCAGAAGTTAGTATGGACTATGATGTTTGCTGAGGAAATTGTGATTTTTAAAGAAAGGCGTTTTGGATGTTTTGGATTGTACTGTCAGTGTGGGATTTAATTTGCACCCCAGCGTTTAATTTTCACCTTGTACCTTTTTCTACTAAATCAACCATGGGCATTTTATATCAACACGTGATAGGATGTCATCAAATCATCAATGTCACTGAATTCAAGACACCTTGTCAATATAAAAATACATTACTGCGTCTGCTTCAATTTGGAAAACCACTTGCCAAATACACAGCACAAATAGATTGTGTACCCAGTACCATCATGAAAATGAAAGGCTTGTAAACACTGCACTTACAAGCATTTTACTAACATACAAGTTCTGTAGGATGAAAAGGCTTTTCTTTACGACGTTATGAATTTTTCTCCCAAAAACTTTCCTCACTTTACCAAAATATATTATTTTCATTGCAAGCGAACAATGTTTAAAAAGATCTGTGCTGTTTGTCAGACATGAAGAAATGTGTTGTAAGACATGCTTTGTCTGGTTGTCACGAGAGGAAAAAACCCATTGCTTTCATGTTTTCTTAGAAGACTTTTGATGATCTCGCAAATATGCAAGAATCACTGAAGCTCGTGGTTATATGCCTACTGCCTGCAAGCAGTGAAACGTTGCATGACTCGCCTGCTAAAATTGTTGCACACCTAATTTTGTTAAGTTGCAAATACATCCAATAATCAAGGAAAACACTGAAATACTCATAATACGCCCATCTATGAGGATCACTGGGTTCTGGAAACAACATAAAACAGAGTAAGCTGGTCACTTTATTGCCAAAAGCGTCTCAAACTCAAATTATCATCCACAGAGGCAAGTCAAGTGCAGGTCTGACTTTTTTTTTTTAAATAACAAGAATTTGTCACACAACATAAGTACTACTAATACACTTGAACATGCCAGAAAGTTGGAGGATGCTAGAAAGCAATTGCCATTTCTCTACCCTTTTCTTTCAGCCTTTTTGCACAAGCACTACTAGTCCATTTCTCCTCCCCACAATTGATGGTGGGCCATCTGTCGTATAATGGTCTGCAATTGACTTCCATGACAGACCGACAAGTTCTATTGGATCACACAAGTGTGCATATATGTCATTGGCTGTAGTGTAGCTGTGCATTGTTTTCAGCATATATACCAGTGGCTGTAGTGCAGCCCTGCTTTGTTTTCAAGTTAAGGAACTCCTTTGTCACCCCAAATTGGTCTTCTTCAAACTTCCTTTTAGTATATGGCTTTCTGGCATTTTGCATCATGTCACTCACAACATAACTTGCTTTTAACTACAGCATCATCATCCTGACTGGACCTCTGGAAAAGATTGTTTTTTCTTTCAGGGATAGTTTTTTCACTGTGCATTTTAATTTTTTACTATCTTATCCTTAAAATGTATCATACTTGTCTTCATACTTTGCTGAATAACAGTGTTTTAGGTTGTTTTCATCCAATACAGCAATCTTCTCTTTGCAGATCAGCCATATCCCTGTCCCCGACAAAAAATAACTACATTTCCACTTCTGGAATCATCTGTGTTCTTGGAGTGAAGCATCTTGCTTCTCGACAAATGACAACACTATCTTGTCACTCACCGATTATTGTGATTAGCCACCTTAAAATTGGCCCCTCAGCTTCTTAAAACATTACAGCACTGTCACCATGCGGCTGGGAGGCTGAAGTGACAGTTTTTTGGCATAATGTGGGAACATGCTTAATGCGTGGTGTGTAATAAATATAAAAGCAGTTACATGAATTAGCAAATACATTTACATTAAAATATGTTTACATCGCACTTTTAGGGCTTCCCAAAATGGTAGTTGACACATGCAATTATTTAGAAAAAAAATACAATATTTTTGCAAATTAAGTAAAATTTTTGCTGGCCAGGACAATTCTAATTTTAGTATCATGTCGCTGGCCAGATAGAGTGGGGGGCGTGGCCCGGAAGTGCGCTGCTGGCTGGGAGCTTGAGATGTTTGTCTGACGCCTTGAGGAGTGTGACCACTGCCTCCTTAAACCTGGCCCAAGGACCAAACAAAGTTCATGAAAGTGTACAGTAATATAGTAAAAGCTGTAAACTAAACCACCAAATCTGAGTGCTATGTGTGACAAAGTGATCAATTTTCAAAACAAAACAAAACACAACACAACACAACACAACACAACACAACACAACACAACACAACACAACACAACACAACACAACACAACACCACAAAACAAAGCCAAAAGATAATTGTTGTAGGTTGTTGTACACTGGAAAAAGCTTGCATGTCTCATAGACACTATGGTTTCAAGGTTTTACATGGGGCCAGGAAACCCTATGGATATCTCTAGGGATTTCACAAGGAGTCTTGCCCTGAATAGGGAGGACATCCTCCTTTTTGAGGCCGGGCAAGCCCCATCAACCTATCCAATTCAAGATGAGAAATGTTCTCTACCTTAGGAAGTCAATTGCAGACCTTAGGCTTGTCTACCACAAAGTGTCCTTTTTTCCTTTCTGTAAGATGTTGAACAGAACAAAAGAAGGAGGCTGTAGCAGTCCCAAGTAGGCATTATACCAAATGAAGACGTATCCCACTGACTGCAGACATGGGGGAGTGTAAAACTGCTTGAAGGTGTATTATGAAGTTGTCACCATTGCAAAAACACTAGAATTGTCATGAAGCACAGTCGATTGGTGAGTAGGTAACTGGGGAGTGGTGATATCTGGGAAAATAATCCCCTGGAATCCAAAGTGGTTGGCCGTAGACCGGATGTGCCGATGAGGACTGTAGTTCCTTCTGTTGGACATTTCTGAGGCCCGACATTAACCCATGTCAGGTCCATCAGCCACTGCCCTTGAAACTGTCCCATGACAAAGCCTCCATGGAAGCTGTCACATAGTCCATTTGACTCCTTCAAAACCATTATGTCACACTTAGTTATGCAGTACAAAGCTAGCAAATAGCAAAGAATAGTTAGTCAGAAAAAAAAATCACATTTTATTTTTTTTCACCAGTCTCTTGTTGTAAAATTATGCACCAAATCTTCATCATATAAAAATTGGTAGACCAAGAAAGATGAAAGTGAAGATACATATAGCAGAGGTAGTTTCCATCTGCAGAGAAAACTCCTTAACAAGTTTTTATTCATATTAAACAGGTAGTATAAAATTTACATTCAATAAATCAGTTTTCAATTTGTACAGAGATGATTGAATGTCCATTAATCCTAACCTTGCCTTTCATGGAAAATACAGTAGTCAATAAGATAATCAAGAGGTATCGGATAATACCCTCTCAGGATATGTACTTTATAAATCATTCTCTATTTTCTGTAATGCTACTGTTTCTGCTGCAAAACTTTTCAACCACTAATCTGTCTATATTGGGAAAGTGACGGATAATTAGGGACAAAAGGTGATATATAGGTAAAGTTGAATCAGTTTCACTGTGAAAGATGAACAGTAAAAACAGTTAAATAAAAATGTAAGAAACCTCTACCCACAGTTAATTATGATGATGTTTACCAGAGGTTGTTTTCAACATGATTTTTTTCAAATTATGTAATTGTTTTACTACATAACAATCCAGTCTCTGAACATGCGTTTTTCCTGAAACTAAGTTTTCACTTCCCATTACCTGACTGTCAAATCATTTTTTTATTTATATTGCACCAATTCATAACAAAGTTGTCATATGACACTTCACATGTAGAGTAGGCCACGCTCTTAAAATCATTAGCAGAGACCCAGCATCCCCCCATGAGCAAGTACTTTGTGATGGCATCAAGGAAAAACTGCTTTACATAGGCAGCTACCTTGGGCAGATCCAAGCTCAATGGGGGTGGCATTCTGTCTCGACCAGTTGGGGTACAAAAGAGTGACACACTGAGAGGGACAAACAGACATAAACAGACAGAGACAGAGAGAGCAGGAAGAGAGAGGACAAAGATAGAAATAAGTGTTATAGAGACAAGGGGGTGGGCACAAATGCGGATGGAGAATGTGTGCTCCTAAACATACTCCCATTCACAATTTCAAACAAAAAATAAATTTGATCAGCAGCAAAGTGTGAGGGTGAATAATGCCTCAGCATACGCAGCCTCACTGCTGTGGTCATGAATTAATCCTACCTGCCAGGTGTTCTGCTGTAGTACACTCTTGGTTAGGAAAATGTTGCACAACACACACTACTAGATTAACACAAGCCTTAAGCCTGACAGACACACAAACATGCACTGAAACACACATATTCACACTCAAACTTACTCACTGCTACCATGTCATACATTTAGACTTCAGATGTGAATGTCTGGATGACACTTGTCAACAGTGACATACTGTACAATATATTTCCTAGCCAGTGTAAAAGGCCTTGAAATATTTTTCTGAAATATTAGCAGCAAAAGTAAAACTGAAAGTTGAAATAAGAATCTTAGAAATTCACCAAAAATGACAAAACATATTATCCAAAATAATTCATTAAAAAAAATATGTATGTATATTTAATATATGCATGTGTGTGTGTGTTTGTGTGTGTGTATATATATCTTCATAAATAAATATATGTGTGTGACTGTGTATATGTGTGTTGGCTGTTTGATTGATCACCAGGGTGTGGTGACACGTCTAGTGCAGTCTGCTAAGTGAGCCATTGCATGTAGGGATGCCTGCAATCCCTCTCCTTAAGCCTCGGCGCTGACCGCCCCTGCTGGGTCCAGGAAGCAGTTGGTAAGTCTTCCATGGTCAGTACATAGCCTCCCCCTCACCAAGACTGTCACTGTGCCTCCCCAGGCTGAATTCATGACATATCTCGGAGCTGCAGTCGACTGCAGAGGTGCCTGTGCCAACCACTGCCCCACTGCCACGTGGGTAAACCCAGGAAAGTATGATGGCTTGGGGAGTACACCCTGAACTTAAATCTACAGACGGGGACAAGCAATAAATGGAGCCCACCAGACCAGACTACTGGCAGTCCCCTGTAAGTTTCTCATGCCACTGGAAGCTACTCTGCTAGAGCAAAGAACAGTGGGAGTGATGACTGCGCACCCACACTCTAACCCTAGCCTCTTCTCTTGCGCAAGCCCCTTGCTCCATCCATCCACGCCCCTAACATACATCCCCCAAAGTCCTGTGGCGATGTGGAATGGCAGCAGGCACAGGCCAAGATGTGGTTGGGAGTGCCTAGCCAAACCATGCACACAGGCGGCAGTGGAGTGTCTCTAAGTCTGAGCAGCTCCAAACTGCTCACCCCTGACGGGGAAGGACCTCGGAAAGGTGGTCCAAAAATTGTCTGCTCGCAGAAGCCCTCAGATCAACCCTTACTACGGCTAAAAAAAAAACAAAAGAATATACATTTGCACATCGCCACCACGAATGTTCCAACCCCTCTGGACATACTGGAACCAACCAACGGGCTCCACCGAAAAACAGCTGTTGTCGCCCTTGAGCCTGCGTGATATTACATCGACATTGCAGCACTCAGTCAAACCAGGCTACACAGTGAGAATTCCCTGACAGAGGTAGATGCAGGCTGTACCTTCGATTGGAAAGGGGTTCCGGAAGGCGTACGTCGTATCCACGGTGTGGGTTTGCTGTGAAGACCAAACTGCTGCAGCATATCCCAGAGTCCACTATAGGCATCAGCAAGTGGCTCACGACATGACGCGTTCCTCTTGCCACGAAAAGCTTTGCCACTCTCATCAGTGCCTATGCACCAACCCTGGATTCAGAGATCAGCGTAAAAGAAGATTTCCACAGAAATATTGATGCAGTCATCCAGAAAATCCCAGTCACAGACAAACTCCTACATATGGGCGACTTCAATGCTAGAGTGGGTACCAAACATCTTATCTGGAATAAGGTCATTGGAAAGCATGGGGTAGGAAAAATGCACAGCAATGGGCGCTGGCTACTATCCCTCTGTGCGGAACATCGGCTCCTGTCACGAATACCACCTTCCAGATGAAAAAATGCCTCAAAACCACATGGCAACATCCCAAATCCAAACATTGGCATCTTCTGGACTATATAATTGTTAACCAAAGGGACAGACAGGATGTGACAATTCATAGAGCCATACGTGGGTCGGAGTGCTGGGCCGATCACCGCATGGTCAGATCCAAACTGCATCTCATCCCACCCTGCCGCCTTAAGACAGCCCCAAATAGAAGACTGACCATCGCAGCTCTTACCAACCCAGACACCTACCTGGGCGCCACACTCAGTCAGACCAGACTACAGTTCTCTTGACAGTGAAATACACTACCTGATTAACAAAGGCTAATCAGCTTTTGGGCGCCTCCGGAAAAGGGCTTTTGACAGTAGCAACCTGAAAATCAGCACCAAAGTGGCAGTTTACAAAGCAGTCTGTCTCCACCTTACTCTATGGGGCTGAAACATGTCTCCATACAGATGCCATATAAACAGCTTGGAAAAGTTCCACATAAGACGTCTCCAAAAAATTCTCAAACTGTCCTGGGAAGACCGGATCCCCCACACTGACATTCTGACTGCAACCAGTGCCATCAGCATGGAAGCAGCTTTGGCCAACATCTGCGCTGGGCTGGCCACATTATTCGCATGCCTGGCTATCACCTCCCACGCCAAGTCCTCTATGGACAACCAAACAACTCTAAGCAGTCTGCTGGTGGCCAGAGAAGGCGCAAGAGAGACTTTACAAAAGAACTCCTGAGGCGCTGTAGCATTAACCCTGTCCACCTCGAGGTGCTAGCATGTCACAGACCAACCTGGCGAGCTACCTGAATAAAGCAACTGAGAAAAAACAATAATATCTGCATTCAAAGGAGGACCACAAGACGTGGCCCCAGCAGGCAGACCCAACATCAGGATATGCCTGCTCCACCTGTATATCAGTGTGCGGCTCCAAAATCAATGCGTGTGTGTGTGTGTGTGTTTGTGTTTGTGTTTGTGTGTGTGTGTGTGTGTGTGTGTGTGTGTGTGTGTGTGTGTGTGTGTGTAGACATGTATACATATATATATTGTGTGGTGGACACTAAAGGGTGTGCCCTCTCACGCCCTCTGACGGCTTGGGGGGGCGTGGTTACGGAGTGTATATATACTGGCGTTCCAGTATATATAACAGATGAGGTGGCTCAGGCATCTGGTCAGGATGCCCCCTGGATGCCTCCCAGGGGAGGTATTCCGGGCATGTCCGTCTTAGAGGGGCCACAGGGAAGACCCAGGACACGCTGGAGAGACTATGTCCCTAGGCTGGCCTGGGAGTCCCTTGGGGTCCCCCCAGAAGACCTGGACCATGTGGCTGGGGAGAGGGAGGTCTGGGCCTCCCTGCTCCAGCTCCTGCCCCCGTGACCCGACTTTGAATTAGCAGAAGATGGATGGATGGATGGATGGATGGACTGATGGATGGAAGCCTTGCATTTGATATATTTTCATTCTGAAAGAAGGACCTTGGAATATATTCCTTGGAAGTATTTTCTTACACAGTTTTAGCTCCAGTCCTGCAGTAATTTTTCCTCCATTTGGGAATGAACTGCTGACGATTCCACTCCCATCTGTCCTGCTGCTGGTAAAACTAAACAGGTTTCTGAAACATCCTTAGTGAGTTCAAGCTCCTCTGTATCAACCTGTGCACCACTTATGATGTATGTCCCTTGAGACTTACAACTGCGATGGGAGGTCTTCTCCAGTTTGCATGTTTAATTTAATCTTTAAATTTTTGAAGTTAACTTTGATCTGGAATTTTACAGTGTGTGTGTGCTTGAGTCTGTGCACACGCGCATATATCAATATGTGCATGTATGGTGAGTGTGTGTGTTTGTGTGTGGTTGTGTCAGTGTGTATTTATATGTACACACAAATTTCTGAAACACACAAAAACTTTCACAGTCAGAAAGAGAAGGGAGAGTGAATCTATATGTAGGTGATACATGACGCTGTGTGTTAAAATGGGAAGTTATCAATAAGAAAAAAGGAAAACCTCTGACTGTAAAGATTTTTTTATGGCAAAACCAAGGAAGAGTACATTTTGGTCACATGATACACAATGGCCCACAAAGGCTTTTTGCCACAGACATGCACTGAAAACTTATCTTTTTAACTATCTGTTAACCATTTTTTAAGTCAGGAAGAGCTGCTATTAAAGCATCATAGCTCCATTCAAGTAGCTTAAGGTTAAACTGAATCCAAGTGGTCAATGCAAGTGATCTCTGATGCTCCTGTTCTTTCGGTGTATAACATGAAAGACTGAACCTGTAAGCTTTATATATATATATCGATGTTACTTAGCCATTGAGCAGCATGTGAGGATTTTGTACTTATTTATTTATTTGCATCAGCTTTTGTTGGGAGTCTGAGCTCTACAGGAGACCCTTCCAGAGCTCCACCCTCCTCCTTTTCCTGCCTTAGCTTTTGCTTTTGTTATTTTGTTGTTACCCTTGAGATGCACTCAACTTTAAATCAAAGTGAGTCAAAGTGTGCAGCAAATCACAGCAGAGCAGTTCTCAGCCACAGAGGATTAGCTAGCGCTCAGTGCTGAGCCTGGAAGCACTTTCGGACAGTTCCTGTGAGACAAAGGAGCTCCCACCCTCTGTTCTGTCTCTCAAGAAGGCTACAAGAGACACAAGAGAATGAAGAATGGTTACATATCCTCATTCTAATTTAACCATTAGAACTTCCCATCTCTCTCTCTCTTTCTCTCTCAGACACACGCACACAAAAACATGTAAAAATAGTTATTAGCTACTAATAGTCTCTTCAATGCAACATAAACAGCTCTGCATGCACTGACTCCAACCTGTGACAGGAGTCAAAAACAAGATTGCCCTGATCTTTAATAATTTTATACAATAAATGATCATATCTAGCATCTGCAATCAAAGCCTTTTTCAAACTCTTGTGTCATGTGAGTTTTGAAAACCAGAAAAACAAACCCATGCCAAATCCTTTCCCTCATTTTGAGGTGATATCATTCCAAGTATCTGTAAGATTCTTGCTAAATTTTCATTATTTTTGTTAGGATCAATTTCAAACATTAAAAACATTGTTTTAAATACAATATCATGATAGTTTTCATATACTAATCAGCAGTTTTTCCATATTATTTCATGGATTGATGATTTTAATGCTACTTTGTGCAATTTTAAGTTGATTTTATAGTAGCTAACTGATTACAAACTTTCAGGTAATGTCTTGCTAATGACATTTGATGATGTTGTAGGTTCTTATGGTACCTATTGATATTAATGACAAATGACGGGGATTTATGGTTATTTCAAAGTTAATATTAAGAGGAACTTTTGAATAATTTCAAAAGTGATAAGCTGGCATTTTAGCCTTTCTTTATTCTAATTATTTTGAAAGCAGTAATTTTAATTGAATTAAGTATGGACATAGTGATCTGGACGTTAGCAGCAAAGTGATGTGCCACAAACGTAAATGCAATGTATTTAAAGAAACAGAAAGAAAGAAAAACAAACAGTATTTGAAATCACAGTCAGGCATATTGCTACAGGCCTTGTTTACAAATCCATATAGTCATAAACCACTGAAAGCACATTTTATGGTCTTACTGAAGAGCATACTCTTGCTCACATGTTTGATATGGGAGAAAATGTCCCATCACCCACTGCTCAGCTCCGTCAGCTGTGTCTGCTCCAGTCACATTTGAGCTTAAGCTGCTGGCTAACACTCAAGCCTCTATAACACAGGGATTTTGAATGGAAACAAAGGACAGCGGTCAGAAAAGCTGTAAGGGACAATAAAGCTGCAACTGCAGAAAATTATTTGGGTTATTTTTACAATCAAATAATCACTCCAATCACTTTTGAAGCACAACGGACAAATATGATACACTTTCAGCCCAAGAGTTGTGAGGGTTTGTTGCTGAGTTTTCATTGAAATCAGTTACAGGCTTTAGGAGTTTCGGCCTCATAAGTAGTGACAGGTCTGTGTGGCAAAGTGCATTTGCCTTTGTGCATCATATAAAACCTAGTGAATTTCCTCAGCATTATTAAGTCATCTACCTTAACTTCCCTTGCCTGATCTCAAACGGGTTTTATCAGTCATTGCCATCTAATTCAAACTCATCAGTATCAGAGGGAGCTACAGCGTCATCCTCACAGTCCATATGTTAATGATTGTAAATAAACAGTCAAGTACTGTAGTGTCTCACAAATAATGGGTGAAAGCAACAGTTTCCCACCATGACGCAAACAAGCACAAGCATGTACATACACGCGTGCACACACACGTACCGCCCCAGACACACACACACACACACACACACATACATACATACATACATACATACATACATACATACATACATACATACACAGTGCTCAATTAGGAGCATCAGTGGGTGACCGTGGGAGGAAATAATGCTGACTCGCTTAAGACAAGTGCCTTGTCATTCCAAAACAAGATCTGTAATGACAGGAAGGACACACACATACACACACACTCTGCAAAAGGGCCCTGGCTGTGCTAGATAGGAAAGCAAAATGAAAGACCAACCACCATAGGTCAATTAAGACCTACTGTTCCCTTTGCTTTGTCACTATCATCCAATTGACAATAGTAGACAACAACTTAACCTGTGAATCAAAAGTACGATTGAACTAGGGTTTTTCAATTATCTCATTCTTAAGACAGCAGCGCTATGGTTAAAAATTTTAAAAACACAGCACTATACATATGTGCGTTTATGCGTCCATGTGTATGTGTATCTATATATATACATACACACACACTCACATATATATACACACACATACATATACATATAGACATTTACATATCTACACACACATACATACATACATACATACATACATACATACATACATACATATATATATATATATATATATATATAGGGCGGCACGGTGGCACAGTGGTTAGCGCTTCCAATGAGTGAGTGAGTGAACGGTTGTTTGTCTGTATATGTGGCCCCGTGATTGACTGGCGACCAGTCCAAGCTGTTCCCCATCTTTTGCCAGATGACAGCTGGGATAGGCCCAAGCATCCGCCGCGACCCTGAGTGCAGGTAAAGCGGCAGACAATGGATGGATAGATATGTATATATAGTATATATATACTTATACAACAACAACAACTTCTAATGTGCTGTTATATGGGCACATAATTGACATGTGATATCCTCTGAGGCTGTTTCATTATGTTCATTAAAATTGTCAAAATAATATTCATCTAAATGAGTTCTTGAAACATATGAGGGTATTAAGGTACAACTTAAACTCTTAGTTGACCAATCGATCAGAAAGTGTGGGATATATAATTTGACAGCTTGACTTAGCTTTTCTTTAAATTTCAATATACTCCGCAATATATGAATTCAATATTTCAAAGTTGTTTATTGTGAAGATTGGTGAATTAACTTTTTTTTATGGTTGCAACCATCAGCTGATGGCCACTTCATCTGATTCCCTAACATTATTGGGACACATCTAGTCATGGTTAAAAAGACAATAGGAAGAGAGCAGTTAGTCTCCTTGTAGGTACATTTGGCCAAAGATGTGTGAATGACTTTATGTAAGTTGGGAGATTGCTGTTATAGCACCATCACCTCACAACAAGACAATTCTTGTTTCAATTTCAATCACTAATTGCATGTTCTTCCTGTTCCTTGGTGGTTTTCTCTGGAATCTTGATCTAACATCATGCAGCAGATTTATTGAGAACTCTAAACTTTCTATAGATGTGAATGAGGGGAAAATGACAGTATAAAATTAATATGCCCACATATGCAGCATCAGGTCTGGATGCACCCTGCCTCTTGCCCCAAATCTATTGAGGCAAGCTTCTGCATAGCCCTGCACCAGTTGATGGACCTCCCTTCAAGACTTTTAATACAGGGGCAGCATTATGATAAATGAAAATGATTAATACATTTAAAAAGCATTTTTCATCAAGTGCAGTACAAATGAGATGGCATGGTGGTGTGTGGTTGGTGCTGGCCTCACAGCACCAACCAACAGGGTCCCTGGTTTGATTCAGACTAGGGCCTTTCTGTGTAGAATTTGCATGTTCAGGATCTCAAGTTTCCTCCCACAGTCCTAAAAGAAAATCAAGAAGGTAAATTGGCTGCCCTAAGTGTGAATGGGGAAGCTGATGTTTGTGTGTCTCTATATGCAGCTCTGTCACTGACTGGTGCACCCCGTGTCTTGCTCAATGACTGCTGGGATTGACTCCAGCTCCACCACAACCCTGGGTGCAGGATAAGGTTTAATGTAGAAATAATCATTTTTCATCAACACAAACTGAGTTCTAGAACATTTTAAATTACGAAAGTATATTGGCTGTTAAGACGATGAGAAGCACATCAGGAAACGTCTTGGACCAAAGTAGCAGTTAGTCCAACCAAGGTGCTGACAGGCTGGACATAATGGTGTATTAGGGGGTGAAAATTATCAACTGGGTTAGACTGAAAAATCAGTAATAAAACTAAAATTCTATTCTTTGCTGAGGTAGGAAGGAAATTGTGAGCATGTAGTGACAAGTAAAAGCATATCAAGGAGGTCAAGACTTAGCCGACTGCTACTTGACTGTGAACGGTGTTGCTAGAGGATCCCATTTGTCTCTTTCTTACAGTTTAGAGCTTTAATTGTAAAAGTGTGGCGAGTGAAAATACATACTAGCATGTTGAAATAAAATGTGAGCCTAGCACTAAGGCGATGTCATGGGAAAATCGTTGGAAAATACACCTTTAAAGGTGTTGCATCACCTTGCGTACCTGGCTGTCTGTGGTCCAGAAATAAGCAGCAACCCCGCCTACACTGCAGTAATAGCACTAACCGCCATTCCCTTCCTTGCTCTACGAGGGTAAATTGGACAACGAATTACCATAGCTCTGTATAAAAAGACCAATCATAATAAAACAGCGTTATCAAACACGGTGAGAATGAAGGAAATAACCACCATGTGCACCGTCAAATTTACACATCTACACATATAAACACACACACGCACCGATACAAGGGCACACACGAGCACACGAACAGCGGCTGGCTGCGCTCGAGAAAACGGGGCGAAGCAGCGCAGAAAACCACACAAGAGGTGCAGCTAAAATACGTACAGGTGGTTCGGATGTGATAAATTCCGCGAGAATAGAAGGCAGACGAGCAACTACGCCGGGCAGCTCCAGCACAAAATCACCACCGTTAAAAAAAAATAAACCTTCTACCTGCACAAGCTGACATTTGGAGCGATTTCCAGGCTTCTTTCGGGATGCAGAGCTTAAAAGGTACAGGCTAAGCGGGTCCGGTTCCGTCAAGGGTCGAGAGTCGCAGGTGTTATTTCTTTTTATTTCCCAGCTATTTCTCTGCCCCGTTATCCGCGTTCAGGTAAACATGATGATGATGGTGATGGCTCCTGTACGGACGCACCGAGTCACCGTCGTGTCGTCAGCAGGAGAAAAAAAAGGTGCTTTCCAGCCCCCTTGGCTCACAACCGCGCTTAAATACGAACGCACACCGTGGATCATAACTGCACCTAAACGTGTATAGATAGATTTACGTTACATGCCGGTGTGATGTAACGGAGATATCACATAATTTTCACTCGAGTAGACATTAAAGTTGCATTAACACAGATCAACAACATTACATAATTATAAAAAGTAGGCCTTGGGATAGCAACATATGAAACAACTAAATACTGTAGCTGTTCAAAAGAAAGCAATAGTGCCATTTTGTTTTGTTATGCGTTATTTTGTTTCCGCAGCTTTAAAGTATCTTTAAAACCCAAAACTGAATTTGCAGGTGCAAAAAGGAAACCGAAGATCGCTGTTAGAGACAACATTTCAGTTCACTCTTACCTCAAGGGAGCAAAATGTGGTGTTGCAACGAGGAGCGCTTAAGTGGCAAAAAAA
Source organism: Fistularia tabacaria (assembly GCA_901007705.1). Classification (NCBI taxonomy): domain Eukaryota; kingdom Metazoa; phylum Chordata; class Actinopteri; order Syngnathiformes; family Fistulariidae; genus Fistularia; species Fistularia tabacaria. The sequence continues at coordinate 3,904 of CAAKHD010004157.1, read as the reverse complement.
TACATATCCCATGTATTTGCCATCACTGCAAGAAAACAGAAAAGCAAAAAAAAGAAAGAAAAAAAGCCCTCACTCGTAAAATCCAACCGTCCCAAAGTCAGCCAACAACCTCGCCCTGCTCGAAAATATTACACAATAAACACCAAACAGCGCTCAACGGCCACGTTGTTGTGTGAAATGCTCCGTAAACTGCCGCCGAAGCGTGGCCGTGAGAGGAAAAAAGTGTTGAAATAAGAAGTGTGGGAAAGTGTCAGGGGGGATAAAATGCACACAAGCGCTCCGGGAGTTATTATTACGTACGAATAACGGTTCAACTGACTAGCGGCCCTATGTACCTTGTACCGCTAGGCGGAGAAAGAAGCCAGCCAGGTATAACGGTTCAACACCACATTGTGACACAATCACTCCCCAAAAGTCCACTGAAAGGGATCTAACTCACTTTAAACAAGTCGGCGAGTGAGTTTACCGAGTGAAAAGCTCACTGGTAACTCTTTCGCCTGGTCTGATGGTGAAGTTAAGACTTACCGCTGCTCCTCTTCGGGTTCGCCTGTTTCCTACGCTTACACCTGGGGCCATCCGCCATGATCCTCTCGCTAGTCAGAAACGCAGACGCTCGCGAGTCGCTACCCTCCCTTTTTTCGCCTCTCTTTTCTCACCCCTTCCTCACCCCTCCCATCCCCTTTCCGCTTTACGACATCACCTTCCCCCAAGCAAAAAACACCTGGTTTACGACGCTCCGGCCGGGTTTGCGGCATCACCTTCAAAAACACCTCCACACAGCCCCTCCTACTGGCCACATGTTGTGGGTGTGTATTGAAGTAGCTGTGGGGCGGCCCTGCTCCCTCTGGTGAAAACAAGGAACTAACCGCTGCTCCGCCGGGAAAAAAATGCTAAAAATAATGGCATGGCTGTTCATTTCATCCTTGTATAGGTGTCATAATTTGAATGAAATCCATGTTAAACACAAAACGTTTATATATTGCCTTTTTTTCTGAATTTGTAAAGTGTGCTTGGGTGTGTTTGTTTGTGTTTGTGTCTGTTTGTGTGTGTGTACAAATATAAATATGAACGTGTAAAAAACAAGAAAGATAACTGATATTTTTTTATTTATTTGATTGTTTATTGATTTATTGACTTGCCAACAATGAATTATGTGATGGTTGAATCAACAAATCGTTCTTGAGTTTGCTGGTTATTTGTAATTCTTAAGAAATATGTTGTCATCTTGTTCCATTTATCGGAGGCAGATGATTCACCATGGCATCCTAAGAAGTGAACTGCCAAAAGACAAAGAAGAAGAAGTTGTGACATTAACTAGTTCCGGTTAAGTAGTTGTTTCAGGTGATTTTTATTACATCTTATATTTCATTTACATTATGTGTTGAATTTGTGTCAGTCATCTTTCAAAAGTTGTTGTCACATTAATCTTGTTTCTGGTTGTATGGCTACTAGGTTAGTCTTTGATAAATCTCTATTGCACTAACAAATTTGTTAAGCTGTAACATTCTTTGTAGAATGTGCCATACATTTTGTTACACATAGTTCTGGTTGCACTCATGCGTTATTTCATATGATGCAACATCATCACTGTTTGTACTGTAAATACATTGATATCTTATTGTTTCAAACTCAGAGCAGCACCTTTATAAGAAAAACTATTCATTTTTGCTCTCTGTAAAACAAGTTAAATGACAACCCATTCCAGATAAGATTAAAAGCCATTATAGTCACATCCCAAGGGTTTCTTTCGTGATGGATTGCAACAATAAGCCATCCTTCCCACTGGTGAATAAAGTAAAAACTTTCAGTCTTTGATAATTTATTTATATCAGTGAAAAATGTTAAAGGCTGGCCAAAATCTGCAATATACATTATTATAAGACATTTTACATTTAAACTGAAGAATTTAGGAATAATGTATGAAGAAATGTTCAAGTAATTTCAAATATATTGTTTCCAGTTATAATTAAATCATTTTATATTTTTAGTCATTTTAAAGCCTATTATTGCGAATAACACTGCAAACCAAAGTAGGAGGTGTTATTATGTTGTGAAGCACAGAAAGCTTACCTTTGGTCTTCTTGACAAGAATTGTGTGAGCCTGAAAACAAAATCACAGTGAGGCCGAGGGCAGAGGTGCAGAAAGAATCCATCTCGCATAAATTAGATATTCACCCTTTAACATGGGTAGAAAATGCAAACTCAACAAAGAAAGGCCCCCCCCTGTAGGAATTGAACCAAGGTCTTTCATGCTAAGAGATTGAAGGGGTAACCACTGTGCCTCCATGCTGCCCCTCTCAAATGTATGTATCATGTAATGTTCAAAATATAAAAAAAAAAAGAAAAAAAATAACAGGAATAAGCTTTTTCAATGAACTACATTGATGTGCATTCTTACCTATACTACAACAAAAATCTGAACAGTGCATTAAAGCATTAAATTAAATGCGCATTAAAGAAATGTGTAATGACAAGCACATCAAGAACCGTCTTGGACCAACGTAGCACTTATGCAATGCTATGTTGGATCAAAGTTTGCTGTCTGTTTAACTACAAATTTTAAATATTAGAAAGAGCAAGAAAATCACAGCATTTGATTGGAAGCCTCTAACCTCATCCCTATTCCCTTCACACGGGATAGGTGGAATGAATGAATTCAATGTGTCTCTATTTCAGTTGTGTCCATCCCTTCTCATTTTTACAATACTGCGAAGGAAAGGGCTCTAAGTATACATTTGTTTTTAGCATTCTTGTTCTTATAGGAGAATGTGGAGTCAAAAGAAGGTTAGAGAAAAGGAAACAGTTATTTCTTCCTCTGAAACATTTATTTATTTATTGATTGATCTATTGTCTATACCCTTTAACCTGTTCACAATAAGGTGGTGAAGACAATCAATAGTCCATACAGGTGCAGTTGCCAGACGATCACAGAGCCAAGAATGTACAATGATTTACTGTTACGCCCAAAGAGTCTTTAATTAATTAATTAATTACTTCTTCTTCTTTTCCTTTCGGCTTTTCCCTTTTCAGGGGTCGCCCCAGCGAATCAACCTCCTCCATCTAACCCTATTCTCTGTATCCTCCTCTCTCACACCAACGACTTTCCTATCTTCTCTTACTACGTCCATAAATCTTCTCTTCGGTCTTCCTCTAGACCTCCTGCCTGGCATCTCCATTTCCAGTATCCGTCTACCAATATAGTCTCTATCCCTCCTCTGTACTTGGCCGAACCATCTCAGTCTGGCTTCTCTGACCTTCTCTCCAAAACATCTAACATGAGCTGTCCCCCTGATGGACTCATTTCTGATCCTATCCATCCTCGTCACTCCTAAAGAGAACCTCAACATCTTCATTTCTGCTACTTTCAGCTCTGCCTCCTGTCTTTTGTTCATTGCCACTGTCTCTAAACCATACAGCATCGCAGGTCTCACCACTGTTTTGTAAACCTTTCCTTTCATTCTAGATGAAATTCTTCGATCACAAAGAACCCCTGAAACTTTTCTCCATCCATTCCAACCTGCTTGAACACGTTTCTTAACCTCTTTTCCACACTCTCCGTTGCTCTGGACTGTTGACCCTAAGTACCTGAAATCCTCCAACTTCTTGATCTCCACTCCCTGTAGCCTCACTATTCCACCCGGGTTCCTCTCATTCAGAGACATATTTTCTGTCTTGCTGCGACTAACCTTCATTCCTCTCCTTTCCAGAGCAAACCTCCACCTCTAACCAGCATAAATGTCCTGGACCAGTCTAACATACTTCTGTTACTCCAGACTTCCTCATACATTACCAGAGTTCTTCTCTCGGCACCCTGTCGTATGCTTTTTCTAGGTCGACAAAAGCACAATGCAGCTCCCTCTGACCGTCTCTGTACTTCTCCATGAGCATTCTCAAAGCGAATACT
>CAAKHD010004156.1:13701-35092 GCA_901007705.1 Fistularia tabacaria | reverse complement strand
ATGGACAAATAGAGAGGGGTGTATGATGGATGGATAGATAGATAGATAGATAGATAGATAGATAGATAGATAGATAGATAGATAGATAGATAGATAGATAGATAGATAGATAGATAGATAGATAGTCGGTGGGTGGATGGACGAATAGAGAGGGTTGTATGATGGATGGATGGATGGATAGACAGACAGACAGACAGACAGATAGATAGATAGATAGATAGATAGATAGATAGATAGATAGATAGATAGATAGATAGATAGATAGATAGATAGATAGATAGATAGATAGATAGATAGACAGATAGTCGGTGGGTGGATGGGATAGTAGGATGGGTAGAAAGATGGATAGATAGATGGATAGATAGATAGATAGATAGATAGATAGATAGATAGACAGATAGTTGGATGGAGGATGGACTAGTAGAGTGGGTTGAATGATGGGTGGATAGATGGATAGCCAGAAAGATAGATAGATAGATAGATAGATAGATAGATAGATAGATAGATAGATAGATAGATAGATAGATAGATAGATAGATAGATAGATAGATAGATGGTGGGTGGATGGACAAATAGAGAGGGGTGTATGATGGATGGATAGATAGATAGATAGATAGATAGATAGATAGATAGATAGATAGATAGATAGATAGATAGATAGATAGATAGATAGATAGATAGATAGATAGATAGATAGATAGATAGATGGATGGATAGATGTTCATCATGTCGTCTCCCGGCAGGGCTGGGATGGCAGGCTGGGGGTAAACAATTAGCTGGGGGTAAAGCTGTGACTGCTCTGCTGAGGTGTGAGGCCCCCGAGGGCCGGGCGCCGAACGGCAGACCTTAAAGCACTGGCCTTCTCCCAGCACACAACCCTGTCAACGTGCATCGGCACACACGGGTAGAAGCACATCAGACTGACAGGGGCCTCCATCACATGCCTCGGTGCCCGTTGGAGCACGTCGGCTCTAATCACGGTCGGACGTGTGCATGAACAGAGACTCCGCTGACAGGCGGACACACATGGATATGACACGGCATTGTTATGTCTCTTCGTGGTGATTCCACATAGCGCCTGGAATATTTCCAGCACAATAAGAGACGCACCTGCTTTTTTTAATCTATTTACTTTTTTGCCTACTTCATCGCGGTTGCAGCATGTCTGCAGAGCCAATAAAAAGTCATTCAATTTGACTCATTCACATGACAAGTATACTTCCAGGTAATCAGTCATCATAAATGTAGATTATTCTCTCTGCTCTGTTCTGAAAGCGGTGCTGTTGTTGTAAACAATGGCAAAGGGGTTGAAGATACACAAAGGAACCTGGCTGTTTCCTGGCAGAAGTACTGCTATGACATTTAACTAGACGTACTATTACCCTCTTATTATCTAAAGCCCATTCAAGGTGTGAGTCATCACACTTCCATGCCAGAAGATTGTGTATGTTGTGTAAAAACAGGGTGACAGGTTCAAGAAAATCAAGAGCCTCATTGTATTTGAGATGCCTTTAGAATACATAATATTACAATATTACCTATTGACCAATTCGTAGAGCCGGGAGGTTCTGCAAGTATATCAGACCAATGCTTAACTGGGAGAGACCTTTTTACTTATTTATGTATTTATTTACCTGTTTGTTTGTTTATTGATAGTCTTATCTATTAATTAACCCAGTAGAACCCAGACATAGAAATATTTGTCCATGTCTGGGTTCGACGGGGTTAATGTCAATCTTTTTTTTTTTTAAATCTTTTTTTATCCATTAACATCATACATCATACATTTTTTTTAAATTTAGTTTTATGAGTTTCCCAATTGTTGTATTTCCTCTGTGATTTTAAGTTTACCTTTTCATTTCATGGTCTAAATATCATTTCCATCATCGGAGTACCTGAGTTTGAGCGGTCCATTTTCAGTTGTGTCACCGTTCATGAACGCATGCCTCCATTTACAGGAACACTGACTGATGTGTTTTCACCCAGTAAAGTTGTAAGATGTCAGACTTTGTCACTCAGGATTTGAACAGGGACCTGAATTGTGGTTTTGTGCATCAGGTGATATGATTGGTGGTGGTACAGAATTTTTTTTTTTTTTTTGCGGGGGGGGGGTTAGTCCTCTTCCACTCGCTCTGTCATCCTATGTTATCACTCCATCCTTACACCACCTGATTTACCTGACAGCTGCACAGCTCAGTCCCCCAGGCAGCGCTGCACCCATCATCCAGGGACTCACAGTCCAGTGGGCCGATGCCTGCGGCCTCCTCCTGTTCATCAGCTGACTAATATTTCCGACCCTATCTCATTTGTCCTTTACAAGTAAGTATTCAAGCCTTAAAAAATAAAAAAAACATATAAAAGCAAGGTCTACGATCTTCTCGTACCATCTTTCGGACAATATACATTTTACATATCGAGGATATTAGCAGGAATAGATGTATTAGTGTTGTAGCAGAATGGTCGGGATATTTGTGCATTATGTTTTCACAAACCATTGCTTTGTAATAATTACACTGGGATCTTTTTATCAGTGTCTAAAACTGTGTTGTATTTTTTCTGCCCTGCTGTTTTACTCAGTTAGTGAGCTAAATTTGCCTGCCAGGGCTGTTTGCCTTGAATATATGCAACAGCAGGCTCTCTGCAAGAGGGAAAATTATGTTTAAAGGCACCACGGAAAAGGTGCGCAGTCGAAGGAGGAAGACAAAATCGTATTGTTAAGGATTACAGAAATGTTAGTCAAATGTACATTGTTTAAAATATATTTAAAAAAATAGATGAATATGACTGTGATAACGTTGTTCCTTCTGCCCGATGTTTATTCCCAAACAGCATTTTCCCACTTTGGCCACAAGATGACGCAGTGACAAAACTTTCCATGATATATTTTTTTTCCCCGTATTTTTCAAAAAAGGCAATATAAGTTTAACTTATAACTTCGCAGTTTCATCACTGAAAACACTGATATTCAAACATTACTTTATGCTCTAAGACAGAGATCATTCTATCCATTTCTGAAATATGCATGATAGGTTTGGGTTACCAGATCACAACTGCTTTAACTACATTATGAAATAATCCATCAAAAGTAAAAGTCTACTGTTTGTACAGAATTACTCTATTCTATTCCTCTATTCCATAAAAAGTCCAAATCAGTATTTTTATGATACAGTATGACTTCTGAGTGATGTTATTGTTACATTTACGTGTCAATGTTATATTTCACTGTTGTGCTGCCGAGTGTTGTTGTCGCGTTCCTTTCCAAGAAGTTTGTTGATAATTTGTCTAAGAAGTAGCACCATTTTCTGAAGCAAATAAAAAAAAGCAACTCTTAATCTTTCCTTTCACTGTAAACATCCAAACTCAAGACATGTATAGATTTTTTTTTATTTTTGCACGACCCCTCTAACCTCCATCCTCCATCCGTATTTTTGCACTACCTCCATCTCTACTTACCATTCTTATATGAGCAATATTCACATTATATTTCTTTATACATTCTCATTTTTATGACCCACATCTCCTACTCTACACCTGTTATTTCTAGAACCGTTCCTGCACAGGGCATTTCTTTCGTTTTTGTTTCTCTTCACACTTTTATTTTGTTTTCTATTGTTTATATTCTACATAGTCTTGTTTATTTGTATCCATATCCTTCATTTGGGTATTCTTCTCTATTATCACTATTGGCACATTTTTCGAATGCTGCCGTGACAATTGAATTTCCCTGTCATGGGATCCATAAAGTCTATCTTATTTTATCTTGTAAAAGTTTTATTGGAGAGGAGAGTCGGGGTTAACTAAAACTACCGAATGAATCTGTTCCCAAGACGTTTGCCGCATATCCTTTAAATCCTACAGTTGACAAGACAAATGTTCCATGGATTGAATTGGTTTGTCCTGCAAATCCGACAGATGCTCAGCCGGACCAAGATCGGGGGGGGGCATTTGTCACTGTGTTTGTCACACCATTCCAAAGCCATGAAATTGAATAAGTAAAAAAAATAAAATAAAATAAATATTAGGTTGTGGGCGGCACGGTGGCGAAGTGGTTAGCGCTTCCGCCTCACATCACCAAGGACCACAAAGGTTTGGAGTTTGCATGTTCTCCCCGTGTCTGCGTGGGTTTCCTCTGGGTTCTCCGTTTTTTTCCCACAGTCCAAAAACATGCAGCAGATTAATTGGAAAAATTGGAAAAATTGCCCAGATGTGTGAATGAGAGAGTGAATGTTTGCCTGATTGTATATGTGGCCCTGCAATTGACTGGCGACCAGTCCAGGTTGCATCCCGCCTCTCGCCCGATGACGGCTGGAATAGGCCCCAGTGTCTCCCACCAACCCTGAGTAGGATAAGCGGCAGACGATGGATGGATGGATGGATGGATGGATGGATGGATGGATGGATGGATGGATGGATGGATGGATATTTAAGTTGCGGTCTGTAACAATGACAGGACACAGTTTTTCCTGCGCAAAGCATCACGCTGCTTCCTCAGGTGGCTGACGTGCAATCCATGCAACTGTCTACCGTGGCCTGGTTCTGCAGCCCGTTGGAGGCTCTCCCGGCGGCGGCCAGGGGTCGACGCTCTGCAGCTGCGTGGCCCAATTCGAAACAAACTGTGTTGCCTTTTGTGCTCCTGCTTCTGTCTAACAGAACCAGACAGCACTTCTTTTTTTTTTTTTTTTTGCAAGTGAAGCTGCGGTATGTCTTTAGACTCCGCAGGCCAGACATTTCTCCAGAACCATCACGAGGCGAGACCCACACCTGGAGTTTGTCTCATCCTTATTTCTTTTTGTCATGCCTCTGACAGGTGCAGCTGTAGCCACCCTTCACCTCTCAGTGGTCCAAATGTCATTGCTGGTCCGTGCACGCACACACACACACACGCACGCACACACACGCACACCTCCTGGTGCGTGTGTCTTTAAGAGGCGTGTGTCTGGGAGGAGGTGGAGTCGTCGAGCACATCTCGGTGTAGCAGCGCTCAGCTGACGGGAGGAGTGCTGCTGCCTGCAGACAGACCACAGGATCCATGGCAACAATCATGGCAGGTGGGAGAAAAAAAAAGATTTTTTTTTCCAAAATTCTACATGGAAATGTTGAAAAATAAATCTTGCGTCAGCTAAGTTTTTATCATGCATACATACATGTGTAAATAAAAAAAAAAAAAAGATCTATGAGGGGATTTTTTTGTGGTGTGTTTTTTAGAAGCCGAGACCCGACAGAGGCTGCTGCGCACCGTCAAGAAGGAGGTGGGTGTTTTCAGCTCAGCAGTTATCGAGTCGGAAAAACAAACACATTTGTCTGTGCGAGGCTGGAGTCTCCCAGGACAGCCCTGCAAAAAAAGAAAAAAGAAAAGAAAAAAATATCCGCGTCTGAAATGATATGAATGCCGGTAAACACACCCAGGTTTAATTGAGGCGTTAATTGGCTTTTTGTTGTTGTTGTTGTTGTTGTTGCTGTGGTGCAATTCCCCTTTTTATTTGTGTGGCCCTGATTGGAGTCTGTAACAACTCAGATGGAGCATGAAGGAAAAAAGACTGTGTTTATGGCAGCGGAAACAATCAGCCTTCTGACGAGCCATTTGGTGGTTTCAGTAAGGCATAAAGTGTGTGTGTGTGTGTGTGTGTGTTTTTCCATCGATAGTACATTGGAAACAAATTTTCTGTTCGGAGGTCTCACACGCTTCAATGTAACAAGCATCCTCCCAGGTTGCAGTGATGAAGCTGCACAAGTTCTGATTTGGACATCATCACATCCCTGTGAATCCGACCCCTCTGCAAAAGACGAGGGTCCTGAAACCCACCCTTTTAATCGGTGAGAAATGCCACCCTAAGTCGGTCAAGAGGCCCACTAATATGCCGTTGCAGCTGAAAGTGTAATGTGAGTAATAATATTAATGATAGTTTAATTTAGTGGAATCAGGTTGGGGTACCATGCAACTCTGCTTCATTGGAATAGCTTTTGACTTAAAAAAAAAAACCTTGATAATAATTGATTTGATCAGCCTCTCTATTAGACCGCTATAGCATAGCACTCATTGTAGCGGCTGTTAAAAATAATGAAGAAAAAGGGGAGGAAAAAAAAAGAGAGCCTGCAGGGAACAGCAGTGATGCAGCAAAGCTCAAGTTGTGTGAGCAACGAGATGAATTGTGGAACACGCTTCACTTCATTCCCTATATTGGCGGCGCAATTCAAAATAAACAGATAAATGAGTCTTTGATTTCACAGTGCTCGGCGGCATCTCTCAGAATTTAAAACCTGGGATTACTGCAATTACCGCTGTTTTTTGGTTGGTTTTTTTTTTGTAATAAGCCAGATCAAGGGGTGTCTCTTATCTGAAGCCAAGCACAAACTAAGCAGTGAGCGTCACCATGGCAACCTGCCGTGTTTTACTCTCCTCTCGAAAATAGCAATTAACTGGGAGTTTTAAAAGTATCATGCCCTCATTTACAACATTTATATTTAATTACCGGATGAAATATCACACTTCAGCATTTATCTCCGGAGAGCAGGGCATCAAACCGGCAACCCTCTGATTAACCGATTGTGGATGCGATTGAGCCACGCGGCACCTCATCACATCGCACACTGGAAGTGTTAAAACTCTGCAGCAAACTGCGCTTCGCCCATGCAAGTTCATTTGTCCCGTCTCATTTGTTTAATTTAGCACAATTAAGATCTCTGCATAACGTTCCCTAACTTTTTTCCAGTGGACGGACGGCTCAGAGGTGTCCTTGAGCAAAATGCATGACCCTTAACCACCGTGATTGAGTGGCACTGTCTTCGCAGTTTGGCACCCAAAGCAGCCTTGGCCAACACGGTGTGAATGTAAATATCTGGCAAAGTGCTTTCAGCAGTGGGAAAGACGAGAAGAGATGTCCATTTTAATCAAGCCTAAATACCGGTCTCGACAGAAAGCTAGTAAATCCGGCGTTTTTGACTCCACACTGTTGCTCATTTGTATCAAGTGTCTTTGGCCGAGGCGGGTGTTTTGTCACAGGTGTTCATTGAAGTGTCTCGTACGGAAGCGCCTTGTAAAACCCGCCAACAGCGCCGAAGGCCTTCATTCATGTTGCGTAACTACATAGTAATCTGGAACAATGTTGTTTGTGCTTCCTTTGGCTGCAGAGTAATGCTTGATGATGTCGGGGATTGTTATTGATTCACTTTCCCAGAGTGACTCTTCCTACAACTTTCTTTAATCCACATGTCGTCATTTACTAAACTTTATTTCTGCCAATAGAGATAAAAATCACATCTGGGATGTGACTTTGGTCTGATTTGTTTTGCACTTTGCGTTTGCGGCCTTATCAGTAAAGACCAGACCAACACAATGATTGGGCCTACGTCCTATGTGTGTGTCCGCACTCACACTCCTCTATGGAGAGACCAACGAAACACTTTGGTGGATAAGAAAAAAACAGAAAAATGAATAGGAATCCGTTTGAAGAAATATCATTGAGTGACGTGCGCGCAATTCTCCCATTAGTTCTGTGATGATCCTCGGTGTGGACCATACCTTATGGTAGCTCTGTGCTGTGTGTTTTCACACACTCTGCTCGTCCAGCTGGTTTTATGCCATCGGTCTTCTCAGATGTACCTGGATGTGGGCCATCATCCATAGAGCGGAGGATGTCTCCGGTGGGAGAATTAGCATGTTGTCCAAAATTGGCTTGAATGACATCTCTAATTTGCCACGGCTTTGAAATGAAATCTCTTTTCTCCCTCTCCGGCCTCTACCTCTGATTATGCCTCTGAATTACGCTCCCACCTTTGTCCTTTGGTGAATCACATGTGTGCACAAACACAAATACACACCTGTGTTTGCTAAAGGAGAGACGGATACACACACACGGGAATGGGTTTTTTCGAAATACACACCAGCCACGGAGATCTGCACCCTTTACCTCTCTTCGTCATTATTTTTGTGTGTGTTTTCTGCTTAGTCAGGACAAGCTTTTTTTACGGGAAACCATCAGTTACAATTGTCGTCATAGAAACTTGTCAATTGTTATGTAGACTATAATATTATCTTATCTTATCTTATATTGTTTTTACTTTCCAGGTTTGGTTGAAATCAAACATACGCGAAAATATTGCAGTAACTACGCCAGCCTTGATGGATCAGGGATCTATCATAAATATAATCCATCCAACCATTTATCCAGTGATTCACCCATTCGTCCTTCTGTCTATCTATCTATCTATCTATCTATCTATCTATCTATCTATCTATCTATCTATCTATCTATCTATCTATCTATCTATCTATCTATCTATCTATCTATCTATCTATCTATCTGTCTGTCTGTCTGTCTGTCTGTCTGTTCTGTCTGTCTGTCTGTCTATCCATCCATCATCCACTCACCGACTATCTATCTATCTATCTATCTATCTATCTATCTATCTATCTATCTATCTATCTATCTATCTATCTATCTATCTGTCTGTCTGTCTGTCTGTCTTTCTGTCCGTCCGCCCGTCCGTCCATCCGTCCATCCATCTATCCCTCTATCTATCTATCTATCTATCTATCTATCTATCTATCTATCTATCTATCTATCTATCTGTCTGTCTGTCTGTCTGTCTGTCTGTCTGTCTGTCCGTCTGTTCTGTCTGTCTGTCTGTCCATCAATCCATCATACACCCATCTCTATCTGTCCATCCACACACTGACTATCTATCTATCTGTCTATCTATCTATCTATCTATCTATCTATCTATCTATCTATCTATCTATCTATCTATCTATCTATCTATCTATCTATCTATCTATCTATCTATCTATCTATCTATCTATCTATCTGTCTGTCTGTCTGTCTGTCCGCCCGTCCGTCCGTCCGTCCATCCATCCATCCATCTATCCACTCACCGACTATCTATCTATCTATCTATCTATCTATCTATCTATCTATCTATCTATCTATCTATCTGTCTGTCTGTCTGTCTGTCTGTCTGTCTGTCTGTCTGTCTGTCCGCCCATCCGTCCGTCCGTCCGTCCATCCATCCATCCATCTATCCACTCACCGACTATCTATCTATCTATCTATCTATCTATCTATCTGTCTGTCTGTCTGTCTGTCCGCCCGTCCGTCCGTCCGTCCATCCATCATCCATCTATCCACTCACCGACTATCTATCTATCTATCTATCTATCTATCTATCTATCTATCTATCTATCTATCTATCTATCTATCTATCTATCTATCTATCTATCTATCTATCAATCTGTCTGTCTGTCTGTTCTGTCTGTCTGTCTGTCCATCCATCCATCATACACCCACCGACTATCTATCTATCTATCTATCTATCTATCTATCTATCTATCTATCTATCTATCTATCTATCTATCTATCTATCTATCTATCTATCTATCTATCTATCTATCTATCTATCTATCAGACCCTAACCCTAACAGAACTCCCTTTCAGTCCTTTTAAGACCAGTGGTTCTGTGTTCACTTTTGACTGTGTAAATGTTCAAATCTCATGTTGTTGTTTTTTTAAGTATTTTCCCCTCCCCCTGGCTCATCAGTGACCATCAAATGCGTCGACACTGGTTTCGTGAAAACCAAAGTGCCTCCATCAGTCTCCGGCGGGCCCAGCCCTCGGCCGGCGCCCCTCCATTCTCCTAATGGGACCTCGCGTTACAAAATGCAGATTGTAGTGCATTAAGAAGACTTAGCAGATGATTGAGATCATAATAAACTGAGTCTGTCAGTTTCTAATACTTGTTCATATGATCAGTTAATGGAGCTTTTTTTTTTATCCCCCACTCTCTTGGGCGCCCCCTATTGACCACCTGGACTCGAGTTTCCGAAGCTCTGCGGGGTCAAAAAGCTGTTAAATAACGAAGGCTGGAAAAATTATGGGCGGGGCTTTTTTCACCTTCATTTATTTAATGTCTGGGTTCTGCTATTGCAGAAGTTAATTGAAATATTATTAAGATCTTTTATCACCGGTCGATTTCCTTGGGCTGCAGTCGCTACAAAATCCATCAGGCGTTACTGCTACAACAGACACATTTAATAATGTGTAATTTCTTTTAATCTGATTATTCCTGAAAAAAAACGTTTTTTGGTTGGCATTTTAATTATAACATATACTTTTAATGGACTGCCTTATTGAAATCTAATGGTTACCCTGTGGTGGGCGAAAACACGTTTCAGCTCAATATGATTACTCTGGCTTTTGTCAGAGAAATGAATAACTGCTATTGACACATCTTCTTAGGGGGAACTTGACTACTGTGTGACACATGCCGTCTCCATAGAAACCTGCAGGTTGTCTGTGGTGAGGCACTTTTGCTGATAAATTCCTCCCAGATTAGATCTGTAGCCCAGATAAGAAAGATGAGAAAATACAGCTGCTGAGAGGAGGAGTCTGTCAGCAAGTTGGCGAACGGTGCTCGCAAAAAGAGTGAGAGAGTGAGAGAAAGAGAGAGAGAGAGAGAGAGAGAGAGAGAGAGAGAGAGAGAGAGAATGAGCATCACATCAGTCTGGCTCTGTTGTCTCGGCAGCATGAATCATTTCTGTTGATGCTAAACGAATCCACACCGCTGACGCCGACAGGCTCAAAATTTACATAATGACAACTCTAATTTTGCAAATGTTTTTTTTTATCCACATAAATCTTTCCAGCGGCACAAGAAAGCGTTGTCTTCTGTTTCGTGTGTGTGTTTGACTCTCTCCTTTCATTAGGGTTGAGTCTTTTCTACATTCACATTTGGCCAATGGCAAGCATCCCGCTCCTTCACGTGGTACCATTGTATTTGTCCTACAGTTAAACAACTTTGTGCAGTTTCTGTTGGGGAGCAGCGACCTCCGTCGAGACCAGACCACTAAACCAGTTGTTCTTAACCTTGTCAGAGGTTCTGAACCCCACCAGTTTCATATGCGCATTCACCGAACCCTTCTTAATTGGAAAAATAAAATATGATTTTTTTTTAGGTATATGCAGCGGGCTCCAAAAAAGCACGTTTTTCGTTTATGGGGTTAAAACAAAATCATTTTCTTTAAAAATCAGAACTCTGAATAAAAAAATCGCTGATAAAAGATTAATTGCATACCCAGGTTAAGAACCACTGCACTAAACACATGAAACTGTTAAATTTGCCGAATGGCGGCATTTGATATTTAGCAGTAAATAATTCGGAATGATTACATCAATAATTTACGAGCTGTGACCCTGATTGCCAACAAGAGAGTGGGAATTCTTGCAGCTGAAGTCAGACAGCCACGCGGCGAAATCAACGCCGCTGCCGATTGAAACTGACGGTTAAAAGTGCCGGTCTTCCTGAGCTCGAAGCTTCCTTCACCCTAGAAATCTTCCAACACACTCGCTCACCCTTCTGCTCTCCCTGCAGAAAGAGCTTGCCGGAGTCTGTTATTCCCCGAAACTCCCAGCCTTAAGATAGAATCGCTATTGGTTGTTGCAATTCAGATTTAGTTTCTTGTTTTCTCCTTCAATCCTCTTTATTGCATTCTCCCGACTTTTGTTAATTTTAGAATTTTGAGGGGTCCTCCTCTCCAGTAGGAATTTACTGCCTGTTCACGGAGGGAAACACTATTTGACGAGTCGGTGGACTCAAGCTGAAAGCTTAAAAGGGAGACATTCCTGCTTTGAATGTTATTTCACCAGTGACGTCCAGTCAGGGGAGGCAGGGGAGGCCGTGCCTCACCTGCCAATCTTGGAAAGAAAAAAATGTAAAAATAAAAAAAATTAAATGGTTCTATTTATCAGTATTTATTTGCACTAAAAAGGTGTTTTTCATTCAACTTCACCAGTTTTAGATTGCTTTTTTATTCAAAATCGCTGGATTTTCAAATTTACTGGTCAAAGACTGACAGGAGATGTGCGGTGAGGCCGCGGATTGTTGAGCCTCAATGTAGATTGCGCAATCACGGATGACTGCTGGCCTGCTCTGCCCTAAAACCGTATTGTTGACTCTCTGTATGTCGCTATTAAAATGCTTAAACACTTTTGCCATATTATATACATTTCCAATGTAAAGTGTTTGTTTTTTTTTCAACAACTGTATGTGTGTTTCTAGTTTCTTGTAATGAGCGATCATTTAACGGCTGCAAAGAGCCACTGATCCTGATTGTCAGAGCGCCACCAGCAATGAACCTCACAGCACGTCACTGTATTTCGCTCATTACCTTTGGAGGCTTTTTTTATTAAAATCAAATTTCATGCCACTATATTCGTAGATATATGTGGGGTCGGTCTATAACAACAGTTTCCCTGCTCTGAGATGGAAAGAAAATTGCAAACGGGATTAGACTTGTTTTATTTTAACTGAATGCAGTTGAATAATAAATGCATGATCTATCAAATTGTTGTATCAAATGCAACATGTTGTGTAAGAGCACAGGAGTACTTGAAAGTAAAGCTCCTTACAGCAGCGATCGAAGGAGGGGAGGTGTTGTGTGTTTACTCGAAGAATGGCCAAAATGATTATTCTGTCACCATGGGATGTCAGTAATTACGTTTGGGCTCACACACTAATCCATTCAGCGCCAAAGGATTTACAGGATTTTTACATTAACGTGATTAAGCGCCATTTCTCAAAGCGGCGCCCTCCACTTTATTTCTGTTTCCTCATCTATACTTAGACACCCTGAAAATCTGAATATCAGTAACACTGTGAAGTTACTGCTGTGATTGAAAATGTTAATGTTAGTAATAACCACACTCAGTGACAAGTGTTAAAACCGGCGTAAGTAAAACCACTTAACTACATGTCGGAAATACTCTTTGGTCAATAACATTAGAATATTTTTTAATAGCTCACCCTCCAGGGCCGGACTGTGTGTACCTGAAGATTTTATGATCAAGCCGCGAATATTTTTTTTCCACACTCAGCCGCATCGTGACCACTGAGATGCACTCGCTGCTCGCATCTGGATGAATTAATGCAGATTGGAACAAGAGTTCAGACAAGGCTGAAGGAACTTCGGCAAGCCAAATGGACATTTGCATACGTATGTGTGTGTGTCAGTGAGAGCGCATATTTTTTTATTTCTATTTTTGCGTTGCACCTGTTGTGACTGGTTTTAACAGGAAATTACAGTTTTCCGGCGGGCTGTTTGCAGAGGTTCATATTTTCCATGTAGATAGTAGAGCTGTGCCCACAAAGGTGGACGTCGCCATGGCCACTCAGAGGATTCTACGATCAAGCGTGTGAATTTATACAGAGTTCAGAGGACCGAGTCCGACTGTCTGCATCTGCTGAACTTTGATATGAAAAGGCATTAAATTGGTGTGATGCGCGTATTGTGAAAACGTATTGTTCAAGGGGGTGCTGTGTAACTGAGACAGTTTATTATCAAGCCTAAATTACTAGAGTAAATGGTTGTATGAAGTGTGTGTGAGTGAGGGAATGGTTTTATGCCTCTCTATGAAATGTGTGTGAGTGAATGGTTGAATGTCACGATATGACGTGAGTGAATGGTTGTGTGTCACGATATGAGGTGTAAATGAAATTGTGAATGGCTGTATGTCTCGATATGAAATGTGAGTGGTTGTATGTCACGATATGAAACGTGAATGATAGAGTGAGCGGTTGTATGACACGACATGAAATGTGAACGAGTGAGTGAATGGTTGTGTGTCACGATATGAGGTGTAAATGAAATTGTGAATGGCTGTATGTCTCTGTATGAAATGTGAGTGGTTGTATGTCACGACATCAAATGTGAATGGTAGTGAGTGGTTGTATGACACGACATGACCCGCGAATGAGTGAGTGAATGGTTGTATGTCACGATATGAGGTGTGAAAGAAATTGTGAATGGTTGTATGTCATGATATGAAATTTGAATGAATGAGTGAGTAGTTGTGAGTCAATATATGAGGTGTGAATGAAAATGTTGGTTTTATGTCTACATGATCTGTGAATGAGCGGGTTAATTGTTTTCAATCTCTTTATGACATGTGAACGAGAGATTGAATGGTTGTATGTGTCTATAAGTGGCCTTGCAGCTCTCCCACAACGCATCGGCACTACTTTACCTTGTGAATTCAGCTTGTATGCAGCCGGCGAGGCAGGATGGGATCAAATTCCTGCCGGGAAAAAGAATCTCTTTTTTTTTTTTTACGCATGTTCTTACGTTATAAAACCAGGGAAGAAACTTGAAGATGGAATCACGTTTGTTTTACATTCTCGTTCGACCTCTGACATAACACAGTCAATGAATTCCACCTTATAATGAAAATCCCGAGAAGATGGTTCCCCATCAATAAACCCCCTCCCCTTCCTTTATACTCCCTCTGACTCCCAGGCATAAAACGTCCGTCCTCGAGCAGAATAGTCCTCTGGGTGAGAACCAGTGACTCATCCGCCAACTCAACATGCCCTCTTCTCACTCTGGGCTTTTTATTCCCTTTAACTTTTCAACCGCACGTCCCGATCTTCGGGCGACCCCACCCTTCATTTAGCTCTGCCCTCGAGTCGATACACACCGGTTTTTACAATCTCCTGTGTTTATTGTCTGAAGTACTCTTAATCAAGTTCTCGGCAAACGAGCCCTTCACGACTGTGTGCGCCAGCTGTGGCATATTAATGAATGAGTCATCAAGCATCTTTCTTGTCGTTGACAGGTGAAGCAGATTATGGAGGAAGCAGTTACCAGGAAATTTGTTCATGAGGACAGCAGTCATATTGTGTCCTTTTGTGGTGAGTAACAAAACATGCAGATGAATCACGCTCGTGATCATTGGTCTAACACCGGAATACCTCTCCGTCTCTCCGCTCCTCCCATCGGTGTCTAATTAGCCGTTGGTCCAGCAGTCGATACGAATGGATCGCGCTTAAATTTAGGGAAATTGAATGAGCGTATAGGGAATTACAGCACAGGGTTCCAGTCATCTGCACATCCCAGAGGTCCCGCAAAATACACTTGTCGATAGGGCCTTTTTTTTTTATTCGTGCGCCAACATTGTGGAGCAGTCTGCATCTGGACATCAGGCAGGGCCTGCTCTGCTCTGTTGATTCCTTAAAGCAGTGTCGAAGACCCGCTTGAGGGGTGTTTTTGTGAGCGAGTCCCCCTTCCCCCCCTCCTCTTGGCAAGACAGTTCCTGGTTCCATCCAAACGGGTAGTAACAGGATAAGCTGAATACATGAATTGGATGTCAGTCGGTCGGATTTTATTTACATAAAATCCCAAATCGTAATACTGACTTTTGGCGCTGCAAAAACATGTGCCGATCCCAGCTCAATGCGGGCGGCGTTTTCGACCGGCCGGATTAGAAAGACAGAGGGCGAAAGCAAGAGAGATCGAAAGCAGTGGTGGTTAGGAGGAACAGGCGCAAATGATCTCGTGCTAATGGTAACAGCAGCGCTAACAGTTACATGGTTCTAGCTGACATGATGCAACAATAGCATTAACAGCAGTAGCTCGAGCCATGCCCCCTGGGAACCTGCCAAATGAGAGAGCCCAGGGACTCGGGAGACGATATCAGGTTACGATCATGCATCGGCGCAGGGAGATAATGTGTGTCTTGGTTCATTTGCATCCCACTCCCGACCCTTCCTCATTTGTACGGCACTGTGATGGAAGCACGGGTGGTTTAGGTGCTAAGGAAAAACACAAAACCCCATGGTGCAAAGAACGCAACACATGTTGCAATCAAGGAAATGTAAGTTGGGTTATTTTAAAAGAAAGTACATTCAGCACATCGTTTTAAAGTTTTTTTTCATTGAATATTTCATTATCAATATGAGAAATATCGCTCTTGCCTGCAGAAAAAAAAATATGGTTCGAGATGATTTAATGCATTGTAATGCAATCATTCATTACACAAGACAGATGTAGTCACAGAAAGGATTGTATTTTCGGGTTCGAGGGCCTCGCGTAGGCTTTATGCTTCTAACTACACCGTAATGACCATGTGTCTTTTGTTCCTTTTTGCCCTCAGGCTGAACATTATCTATCACATCATTTTCAATCCTTTGGTTGTGTGGTTTCCACGGCCGCTGGCCAGTCCGAGGAGCGGATTTCTGCTGCTGCTTTGGAAAAAAAAACACACCCCATTGTCCATTTTGTGGTCATCAAACTCCCTCCTCCTCCTCATCCTGACTTCCCCCTGTGGTCTTTGTAGTGGATATCGTTACTACATGTGCTCTTTTAGCTGCAGTCCGTTCACAGATGAGAGGGTGGAGGATGGGAGAGGAGCTCCGACCAGCTCGCCGGGGGAGCAATTAGCGTCCGGCGTGATGGCTACTCGAAAGATCCGTTGGAGGCGGTCCGAAGCGCAGAGGCAGAGACAGGAAAGGGCGCGGAAAGCCGGGGTTTAACTGAGAGGGCGCAAAATTATTAAGGGCCGTGATTACGGTGTGATTTACGGCTTATCCATTGCTCATAACAACGAAACAGTTGATTCAAATATGGATCGGTGACGCAGGTCACACTAAGAGGTACTAGCTTACAATCATGACGTTAACACATCTGAGGTCTTTCCTCACTCTCCGAACTTGGACCTCCCTATATGACAAAATTCCACTAGAATTATTTTTTTAATTGCATTTAAATTTCGATTTTAAATTTCAATCAGTCGCCTTTCTCGTGGAGGAACCTTATATTTGGCTGATCACTGGTTTTGATCAGGCCAACGGGACGAGTATGAACGTATTGTTTCATGAACATATGAGTTCCAGTGCAAACCGCGAAGATGCAGTTACAAAGCCCTTGGTGTTTGACTTTATGATCAACCTCATATTTTGCGGTCTAGCGCGCAGTGGTTAGTGCCTCGCAGAGAGAAGGTTCCCGGTTTGATCCCGCCTGGTCGCGAACTAATGTGTTCTATGGAGGGAAAACGCCGTACCCTGGACGAAAACAAGAATCCAGGCCTCCTCCGGACTCACTTGTGCTTTCAGTCTTGATCCTGCCTTTGAATGTTATGAGCTCGTTTGGTTGGAGTGCTGTTTGGGAGAGGTCAACAAGCGGGGCTGCTCTCACAGCATCACACATCCACTGTCTTGTACATTTCTTATTTAGCTTTCAAGAGGCAGATCCAGTTCTAAAAGTGGATTTGGTTTCATTCAGAAATAGTCTGCAGGCCAATCCTGATCAAACACACAGATTTTGTATCACAAACCCCAACATTTTTTCAGGTGAGCTTCCTACACCTTTTATCTGGCAGTTTGACATCCAAACATTGTGTTGTAAACTCATGGTAATTATTATAGTATTACATCAGTGTAGGGGACTTTTAGATAGTGCTGATAGTTGCAGAAACCTTGATGAGGATAATCAGTAGAAAGTGGGATGCTGTGTTAAAATGTGTCCGGAAAACTTCCAGTGCGGCACTTAGTTCTGACCTTGAGCATTTTGACCGTTAGGAAACGGGAAGCGTGATCCAGCGAGGAGGAGGAAAAGGGAGGGAGAAGCAAAATTTTCCGAGCGCGAGGAAACGGGTAGCGTAATTCCCCAGGAGAGAAAAAGGAACGGAAGAGCATAACAAATCTTGAATCTGAAAGCCGACGGTTTTGCTGAGAGGGTGAGACGCTGTGTCGAAGGAGCGAGCATGACGGAGCGGGAGATTGTGATGCTGATGGGTTTCGTTACTGCCCCTCCCTCTGGTTGTGCTCCCAGAGCTCAATCGCTCTATCAACAGGGGTTGCTATGGCAACCTCAGCCTTCCTTGTGACCCCATGTGAACAGAGCCACAGGATCAGCCCTGAAAGAGAACTCAAATGTCAACGCGGCTCCGAGAACCGCCACGTAGCCCTGCGAGGAAAGGGTGGTCGTCTGTTTTTCCGCGCCGCCGGGTGGTCGGTCAAGTGTGTCATCGTTTCATCGGCGGAGGGTCTATAGATCTGCCACGTGCACCTCCGTTCATTGCGACTTATTGAAAGTCAGCCGACCCCAACCACAGATAGAACCATGTACGACTTAAAAAGTAAACATGATTTTCTTCACTTATTAATTCATTCGTAAATGAATCTATTTGGAATCGTATCTTCTAATCTCTGATGGATGTTCAAAGAACTCTGTCAGGGTTTGTTCAATAGATTCATGATCTTTGAGACATTAGACGTATTGTCGGGTGTGATAGTGGAAGCCAGCGTAGGAAAATTGCACATAATGTTTCGATAATAGCCGTGTTATTAAACATATTACTTATACTAATAACACCGCACGGACTAATTCTTCTCTGGGGCGAGGTTAAGCCTGCGGCGGTGATTGTAAATCAATGTCACAGATCTTTTTTAAATCTAATTGTTTGCTAGCCATCTCCTTTAAGCAAAAAAAAACCAAAACATTTGTAAAACCCCTGTGTCATTAATGGACACGCAGAGTCTGAGTCAAGAGCTTTGAGTCTTAAATCCTCAGAGTGTTTTTTTTTTTTATTGAAAAAGAATCTAGAAATAATCTAAAAATAATCTTCGATGAGTTAGCAGCAAGAGTGGAATTACAACCAAGGTTGAGATTTGGATCGCATTCCCTGAAAAATCGTCCCGAAGCTCCGTCATGCCACTTCTATGTAAGAGGAGACAGTGATATTCATCGTATAAATCACAGTATTTGCTTTGGTGAGGAAAATCACTTTATTTCAAATAGTGATGTAGCATCTTGGATTGCACCATTATACCAGAATAATTCTCATAACTACAAATTTATAATAATGTAATCATTGCTTGTAATTCCTAATCATAGGTTTGTCTTTTTGAAACGCTTTCTTTGAATTTCTGGGTATTTGATAGGTTATGTCACTACTTTCTTTTTTAGTCATTTGCTGTCAAGAAAGGACATTTTTTTTGCTCATTTTTTTCTCTTACAAATTTATCGGACTTTTAAAAAAAAATTGAAGGCAACTTTTCAACGAAATTTTGAAAACTTCTTCTTTTTCCTTTCGGCTTTTCCCTTTCAGGGGTCACACAGCGAGTCAACCTCCTCCATCTAACCCTATTCTCTGTATCCTCCTCTCTCACACCAACTACCTTCATATCTTCTCTCACTACGTCCATAAATCTTCTGGCATCTCCAATTCCAGCATCCGTCAACCAATATAGTCCCGATCCCTCCTCTGTACATGACCGAACCATCTCAGTCTGGCTTCTCTGACCTCTCCAAAACATCTAACGTGTGCTGTCCCCCTGATGGACTCATTCCTGTTCCTATCCATCCTGGTCACTCCCAAAGAGAACCTCAACATCTTCATCTCTGCTACCTCCAGCTCTGCCTCCTGTCTTTTGTTCATTGCCACTGTCTCCAGACCATACAGCATCGCTGGTCTCACCACTGTCTTGTAAACCTTTCCTTTCATTCTAGATGAAACTCTTCTATCACAAAGAACCCCTGAAACTTTTCTCCAGCCATTCCAACCTGCTTGAACCCGTTTCTTAACCTCTTTTCCACACTCTCCGTTGCTCCGGACTGTTGACCCGAAGTACTTGAAATCCTCCAACTTCTTGATCTCCACTTCCCTGCAGCCTCACCGTTCCACCCGGGTTCCTCTCATTCACACACATATATTCAGTCTTGCTGCGTCTAACCTTCTTTGAAAACAATCAAGTGAATTTGGCGTGGAAGAACTGTTCATAGTCAAGACATGGTGTAACAAAATGAGAAATCTTTGAGAAACGGGTTTAATATTTCTTCGCGTTTGCTTATTTCACTGCAAATAACAAGGCATATAATATTCCCACACATTAAGTATCCTGAGACATCAGACATATTTCCGGAGATTTTTTGCTTTATAGCCTCTCCCTTGGTTGTTTTTTTTTTTTTTGTATTTCCCACGCCTTCAAGTATGAAGTCCCGGCATGGATTTGAGCCCAGTTCCGTGAGTCGCGATGATTCTCCCGCGTCACGTCCTCGTGTGTCGTTGCGCCAACAGCTGCGGTCGAGGCGTGCGTCTTGCATGGGCTGAGACGGCGAGCGGCGGGCTTTCTGCGCAGCAACAAGATAGCGGCCCTCTTCATGAAGGTGGGGAAGAACTTCGCCCCGGCCGAGGAGCTGTGCAGGAAGGCACAGGAGCTGGAGCAAATCATCGAGACAAAGTAAGGGAGGCCATCCTAACTCGGGACGAGGTCAAATTATTTAAAGGGTTATTTTAGATTTTAACAGCCTCTCTATTATTTACAGACACTCAACAATTTCTGTGTGTGTCTCTCTCCCTCTCTCCCTCTCTCCCTCGCTCTCTCTCTCTCTCTCGCTCTCTCTCTCCCGGTAGACGAAGTCAGAGCTTGCAGAGCCAAGACAGCCTGCGCAAAATGCCCCGTCTCCCCAGCCTCACTCCGCAGGCCATCAAGAACCTGTGGATCCGAACGGCTCTGTTTGAGAAGGTGCTGGATAAGATCGTTCTGTACCTTGTGGAAAACTGCAGGTGAGTTGAGAAACGAAAGAAGAAGAAAAAAAAAGGGAAAACGGCATGATGCTAAAATGTGCGTCGCAAAATCTCACCTCCTATTTCTAACTGAATGGTCTTCCAGCAAATACTACGAGAAAGAAGCCGTCCTAATGGACCCTGTGGATGGACCTATCCTTGCATCCTTGTTGGGTAATTATTAATCTGTCATAAAACAACGTTACATTAAAAGGTAACATTATTTGATTATCTTGCGGCAAAAAGCTTCAAAAACCTACGGACGAGTGAGCGGCTGGCATTCAGTAGCTGTTTTCTATCCATTTGCTTGTAAACAGTCAGATAAAACACCCAGTGCGCTTGAATTTCGAGTATGTTTTTTATTTGGAGAGTCAATTCGTGGATGAATGGACAGTCAAATAGTCCTATTTTCGCTTTTGGACGCTCCTTGAAAGGGTCGCCACAGCCAATCATCCGCCTCCGTCTAACCCTCTCCCGAGCAGCCTCTTCTCTCACACCAGCTAACTTCACGTCCTCTTTCACTCCATCCATAAACCTCCTCTCTGGTCTTCCTCCAGGCCTCCTGCCTGGCAGTCCCGACTTCAGCATCCTTCGACCCAGATCCTCGCTCTCCGTCCTCTGCACTCATCCAAACCATCTAAGTCTCACTTTATCTCCACAACATCTAACACGCGCTGCCCCTCTGATGGACTCGATCCTGATCCTATTCATCATCCTCACCCCCAAAAGAGAATTTGTTTTATTTATTCAAAAATGTCTTCATTTTTTTTCCCTTTCATAGTTCATATTTTTTTTCTTTTTCTCTCTGCTCATCTGAGGACAAATACAGCCTCTCTTACAGCCAAAAAAAAAAAAAAAAAAAGTTTGGCTCATCTAAATAATGAAAGGAATTCTGTGACATCTTGCATTTCTTTTTGCCTTCATTTCTTTTTTTTTTTTTTCCCAATCAGTGAAGTGAAGGGAGGGAGGCGGGGGGGGGGGGGTTCTGGCATTTTCACGCTACTTTTTAAAGACTCAGAAAAAGAACTTTTAAATCCAAAAAAAAGGGCTGTCAAAAA
>CAAKHD010004155.1:0-34629 GCA_901007705.1 Fistularia tabacaria | reverse complement strand
TTTGTGTGTGTGTGTGTGTGTGTGTGTGAGTGTGTGTGTGTGTGTGTGTGTGTGTGTGTGTGTGTGTGTGTTTGTGTGTGTGTGTGTGTGTGTGTGTGTGTGTGTGTGTGTGTGTGTGTGTGTGTGTGTGTGTGTGTGTGTGTGTGTGTGCGTGTGGCTAAAATTATATCTTTAGCATAGGGTACTCGCTCTGTGATCTACATTATTTCACCAGATCCTCTGTCCCATCAACAATCTCTTTTTCAATTGATGTATATCCTGACTTAATAATAATATATTATTACAGATGGACAAAATTGTAAAAACGTTAATTACTTTTTATAATAATCAGAATTATCTAATGTGGTCAGTCATCAGATCACACATTAGACAATGCTGCTCACAATCATTATCCCAAAACCTAATGTAAAAAAAAAAAAATGTAAAAAAGGAATTAAAATTAAATAAATTAATGAAATGGAATAAATAAATGCCAAAGAACAGTGAAGGTGCTCTGCAGGACTCTGTTTCAAAATGTTGTGCATGTTTATTGTTCACGTAATGTTATCAATTTGTATATTTGACATAATTTCTTTTTAATTTTCATAGACGAAGCCCCAGTGTTCATACTCTTCATACAAAATATTTACATTTTCCCATCTATGGGTGTTAAAAATGTCTTCTGTTCTTTCAGAATGTCCCTGCTGTTTTGTATTTTGCTTATAAAGACAATAGTAAAGTGAAGGATGGCCTTTCACTTCAGTGTGCTGTCTTGACAAATCAGCCACCTGCATTTAACTCCTCTACACAGCCTAACAAGACCACGGCAGTGCTGTGCCAATTTACTTCTCAGCATCTAATAAGACTCCAGGATGTTTAACTTGTAAACAGTATGTTTTGCATTAGTCAGAGTTGAATTCAGGTTTGGAGGTTACAAATTAGGTATCATGTTTAAGGAGACATGGCTGTGGGTTTGGGTCTTGCTATGAATACAAGGTTATTAAGGGGTCACTGGGCCTATTGGGGTTGTGAGATAAAAGCTCCAGTTTTCTTGGATGATAAAACAAGGGAATTATCAACTATCCACTCCCCTAAATAATGGCTGAAGCACTTCTTTATGGCGCCATGCAGTATGCTTGTTTGTGTGTAACCTATCTTGTGCACAGGCCAGGTTTGCTGCACGTTGGCAGCTTGAAACCCTTTCTATTTGGGGAATCATTTAAAACAAATCATCATGAATCCTCCGTACTCCAATTACAGTGCAGCAATGAGAATACCTGAAGGATTCTTTAGAAAGCATTTGGTTAGGAAGCCAGACTTGGTTGACAAGCTGAAGCAAATAATGAAACCATTATGGATGATGTATATCCATCCATGGTCTCCAGCTTATCCTACTCAGGCTCGCGGGGGGGTGCTGGGGCCTATTCCATTAGGTGAGAGGCGGGGTACACCCTGGACCAGTCGCCAGTCAATCGCAGGGCCACACATATATAGACAGACAACCATTCACTCTCTCATCCGGGACAATTTTCCCAATCTTCCAATTAACCTGCTGCATGTTTGTTTTTTTATTGTGGGAGGGAAACAGAAGTACCCAGACGAAACCTACACAGACAAGGGGAACAGCTCTCCCACACTTGCAGGACAGATTTATTTGATATCTCTTGGGATTTAATCTGCAGCATGAAAGCTTGTTGCACTTTTCCAGGCTCGGCATTCCATTCCGATCAGTTGTAGGTTTTGCTTCTTGATCTTGACTCCCTGTAGCTTCACTGTTCCACCTGGGTTTCTCTCATTCACACTCTTAAAGGATGTTCTGTCTTGCTGTGACTAACCTTCATTCCTCTCTTTTCTAGACCATACCTCTACCGCTCAAGATTTTCCTCAACCTGTTCCTTGCTCTCACTACAGATCATAATGTCATCCACACACAATGGTCCTTGGAGATTTTTGTCTAATCTCATCTGTCAGCCTGTCCATCACAACTGAGAACAAGAAGGGGCTAAGAGCTGATCTCTGATGAAGTCCCACCTTCACCATGAATTTCTCTGTTACACCGACAGCACACCTCACCACTGTGCTAGCATACATGTCCTGCAACAGTCTAACATACTTCTCTGCCACTCCAGACTTCCTCATACAATACCAAAGTTCCTCTCTTGGCACCGTGTTGTATGTTTTTTCTAGGTCTACAAAAGCGCAATGCAGCTCCCTCTGACCCTCTCTGTACTTCTCTATTAGCATTCTTAAAGCAAATACTGCATTTATTGGGTGGCGTAGCGCAGGAGGTAGAGCGAATGACCAAACCTTCCTGGTTCGACTCCCCGCTCCTCCTTGTGTGTCGAAGTGTTGTTGAGCAGGACACTGAACCCCTGGCGCTGGTCGACGGCAGCCAACTGCTCATGGTTCATCCATGATGGGTTAAATGCAGAGAATGAATTTCCCCACGAGGGATTAATAATGTATAGATTATTATCTGTAGTGCTCTTTCTTTGTGAGCAGCAGTATGGCATGTAGCCATTGTATGGCTCATCAACTTTTATACCTCTATAGTTACCGCAATCCTGCACATCCCCCTTATTATTAAAAATGGGCACCATCACATTTCTTCTCCTTTCCTCAGGCATCTTCTCACTGTCTAAGATCCTGTTAAATAATCTAGCCAGAAACTCTACCGCCGCCTCTCCTAGACACTTCCATACCTCCACAGGGATATCATCAGCACCAACTGCCTTTCCACTCTTCATCCTCTTCAATGCCTTCCTCACTTCACTTTTACTAATCTCTGCTAGTTTGTGGTCTACAATATTCACCTTCTCTACCCTTCCCTATTTTTCATTTTCCTTCAAAATACTCTCCATCTTGCGAGCAATCTTTTAGCATCTGTTAATACATTTCCCTCTCTATACTTAATCACCCAGATCTGTAGCACATCCTTTGCATCTCTATCTCTCTGTTTTACCTGTCTGGCCTCTTCAGTCCCCTCAGTGTCCCACTTCTTCTTTGCTAACCGCTTTCTGTGTATACACTCATTCACTTCCTCATTCCACCACCAAGTCTCCTTATCTACTTCCCTGTCTCCCTGATCACATTAGCTGTTGTATTCCAGTCATCTGGAATCTGCCAGTCACCTCGTTAAATACTTGTAGAAATAAATATACATTTTTGATTATTCTTTTGATTTCCTTATTTGTAGGATATCGCTTATTGCCATGAAGCAGAAAATACCAGTTTTTAGGATAAGAGCGACTATCCAGTAAAGGGTTCAATGAGGCCTCACAAATAGTAACAAGGTGGTAAGAGGCCATTTAACTCATCTCTGTGGTTTGTGGATGGTGTGCCTTTTCATAACATCGCTGACACAGGGAAAGGACAGAAAGCTCTCAAGTAGAATGTATTATCACATTTCAGCTTGCAATATCTCATCTATCTATCTATCTATCTATCTATCTATCTATCTATCTATCTATCTATCTATCTATCTATCTATCTATCTATCTATCTATCTATCTATCTATCTATCTATCTATCTATCTATCTATCTATCTTTCTGTCTGTCTGTCTGTCTGTTTCTTTGTCTGTCTGTCCTCCAGTTTATTCCAATGAGTGGTAGACTGAAGTCAAATTATGTAAATAGTCTTAAAACAGAATTTGTAAAATAATGTTATATCTGGTGAGTTTCTTGCACTATTCACAGTTATGCAATGGAGTGGGTATTATTTCAGTATCATTCATCCAGCTTGGATCAGCCTAGTCGGTGTAGTCTTTTTTGGTGCTTGTGTACGGTAGAATTTTTTTCATTTTTTTTTTTTTTTTTTTTGTATTTTGACTTCATTAGTCAAATATCTTGAGCAATCAATTTCTTCAGAAATATATAGAACCTAAGCAAGTTTAATTTCAATCTTTTCTGATTTAGTTTAAAAGGCATGATTTCATTTCAATTAAATTGGTGTTACGACACATTCAAAACATTTTTATCCCGGCAACTCTGTTTTTCAGGCATTTAGAAGTTAGTGTTTGCCTTTATTCTATTTCCCTTGTCTGCAGTCAACAGATGGTTAAATGACACATCACCATTTCCTATATATATGGCCCATTGCTCATCTCCAATTCCCCTCTGATTCAGAGCCAGTGATCCTGCCTTTGGCTTTGCCAGTACATTGGGCAGATATTGCTCTATTCAGTAAAGTCTAATATTGATCTATGGAACCCCATTCCATTCCCATTTGGCTTTTATTGGATGGTTAACAGTAGAGAACCACCAAATAGATCTGGGACATGAAAAGAGGTGGAAAAGCTGGCATTTTTCTGCTGCAAACTTATATTCAGTTCTTAATGCAAGGTTAAATGAACTCTGTGTCATGTGTCTCTGTTAATAAGCTTGATGACAACCACTCTTATTATGTATGTCTCAGATTTGCCAAAATGTGTTTCAGGCACCTCCACTCGTCTTTCTCTGAGTGACTCAGCCTTTTTTCGGTGGATATATCAAGTAACATTGAAAAGGGGAGTGTTGAAGAGCAGATTAAGGTTGGAAACATATCAAGTGAGTTACCCTAATGAGCCCTGTCAAGCATATTCTGGCTACAAACAAATAAAGCTGACAGATGACACAGTGGCAACTCTCATCTCAAACCACCTGTCGATGATAGATTGGACTTGAGGAGCACTGCCTCTCTGTCTTGTCTTTAAACAGTGGCTAAGACGTTTTAGGTCATCATGGAAAGGTATTAGTTAATATTTTCTCGTCTGTCTCTCTTCTCATACGTTCGCTGTCACTTGCCACCACTCATTTACCAGCACACAGTTGCCAGCACTCAGTTGAGAAATTATGAATTATATTTGTGTCTCACTCTCCACAGGGGCTGCGACTAAGAAGCACCAAGCAGAGCCGATGTTTTGTTAATGACTGTGTAACTCAACCCCTCCCCCCACTCCAGTCAATCATGATTAAAATAAAATACACCTTGGTACGCCATAAAAAAATAAGAAAAAAGCACTCTAATTTGTAGCATTTTTTCTTGTTTAGTGTGACAAACAGGAAAAATTCCACTATTCTGTTATGGTCATTAATACTCAGCACAGCAAATACCGCCTGCTAGAAATGCCCTCCGTTCCTTAATTTCGCTGTGCATGCCAGTGTGGTTCAACTGCCATAGCCTGACCGCAATTCTCTTGGGTCTAATTGGTATTCATTCAGACTTCTTCTTGCCGTTTTGCAAGCTGTGCACCCGTAGTTTGATGCTGTTTGACTTTAGTAAGAGCATGTCAGATTAAGGTGTTATTTATCAGAGTGGATGCAGTAGAGCTGGAGGAGTCAGGGGTGAAAGAGTTTTTGTATTCAGAGGGTTGGGGGTGGAAAGGTATATGGTCTTTTCTAGTAACCAGCACATCACTTTTATCCAGCAGTGGCTGCAGGGCCTTTAGGCTGTGAAGCCTCTGAAGAGTGTGAGCAGACACATCTGCCCTAAGCCAATGAATCAGATTAGAAGTGGGTGCATATGCTGATCTGCAGCCATGTGACAGAGAGAGGGCTTGCAATGTGAGTCATTAGAGGCTTTTCAAAAGAGATGTTTTGATTCTTCTTCTCATTCTTCATCTACTTCTTCAATGCTTACCACATAATGAAAGCATTGTGCAAAGTGTGACATTATTTGTATAATATTCCATATAGAGAGGAGTCCAAAGATCCAATATTCCAAAATTCCATATGTTCTGCATAGAGAGGAGTCAGATGAGGTGGCTCAGGCATCTGGTCAGGATGCCTCCTGGACGCCTCCCGGGGGAGGTATTCCGGGCATGTCCATCTGGGAGGAGCCCACGGGAAGACCCAGGACACGCTGGAGAGACTGTGTCTTTAGGCTGGCCTATCCGACCCGGATAAGCGGTTGAAGATGGAGGGATGGATGGATATTCCATATAGTTTCAGTGTCACTTCCACAACAAGCTTTCATATACTGTGGGAAATGGTTCTGTGTCATCCACTTTATTAATGTTAATTGTGCTACAGCTGATTTAGCTTGTCTCTCATTCCCTGAGTACTCAGAACTTACTGCAGAAAACCCTCGGGGTTCCATGTTTCTGCCAATTTTATTTGTGATGCTCCATTGATGTACAGAACGCACTGATCAAGGAACTATGTATGCTTTTTCAACAATCATATGCATAAATAATACTGGACACCTGATACAAGCCAGTTGACATAGTGGATATTGATTAACATTTCATTGAGCCATCTCTGGTTAGAATGCAGCTGTTATCCCAGGATCTGTGTTTTTGCCTTTACTTTAGCTTTTCTCAGGGACCCACAATCTGCGTGTAATCAAACTGAAATACACAACTAAAAATGTCAAAGTCATGACCTAAATCCGGCTCAGACAGCATTTTTGTTTTTCATGATTCTAATTTGGAATGTTACCGAGATAAGATCCAACAATTTACGATCAACCAATATGACCCAGATTATTCTATTATTCAACACAAAAGGAATGTTATTGATTGCCACCACAATTAGAACTTTACTGCTCAATATTTTAGGATCTTCAATACATATATCCTTTTCATAAAAGATAGTTGGGTGAATGTAGCTTGTTATTATCAGGTTAATTCAACATCCAGGCATTACATTCATAATACAGCTAAATACTGACATTTTCAGCTAAATACTGACAAGTGAATGTTAACAAAAATCATAGCATAACCAACCAAAAAAAACAAAACTTAAACAAACTCTCTCTTTCATTTACACCCTTAGATAATTTAGAGTTTTCCAGACTGTGCTGGCAAACCAGTGAAGTCAACAGTGAACAAAATAAAAAAGAAAGGTTGGGATCAAGGCAGCAGTCCTAGCCAATGTCCCACAGTGCTGCTGTGTTGCTATATATATATATATGTGTGTGTGTGTGTGTGTGTGTGTGTGTGTGTGTGTGTGTGTGTGTGTGTGTGTGTGTGTGTGTGTGTGTATTTTTTTTAGATATATTATAGATATATAGTTGCTAATATTTTCTTTGTTGTTCTCAGGGTTGAAGGTACGCGAGGTGATGATCAACGTGTCCCGTCAGCAAGTGGAGGACTTTCATGGCCCTGAGGACTACTGGTGCCTCTGTGTGGCCTGGAGTCACTTGGGCACATCCAAAAGCCGCAAAGCTACCGTCCGCATCGCCTGTGAGTATTTACTGTAAAACTTCTAACACCTCCATCTGTGTATTCACATTTAACAAATGTTGATGATATGTAACATTATTTCTGAGAGGGACCTGCAAATATTTAGACTAGAATGATGAAATAATATATTATTATAAACTATAAGAGGCTATGTTTCTGCTGGAGGTGTGGCAGCTGAAAAATATCATTATGAAATTGTAATAATTCCAAGGCATGTCGGACAATTAATAAACAATATAGCCTCCCTACTTGAGGAAACTAATTAACCAGGTCTTAAGAACATTAATGTTGAGTTACATTTGATAAATGGAGTTGACAGCTTCATAACTATTAAATGCTTATAATAAATGCTTATTATTTACTAATTAAACCTTACAGTTAATTCAAAAATGCCATCTTGTTTTTGAGCTGAGGGTTTCAATGAGCTCCTCACTGCAAATACTATATACCAACAGCCTCTTCATATCTTATTTAAATTTTTGTTTGAACAAGTTGTGTTAACACTATGATCAAGGCCATAAGATTAAGTTGCATACAAAGAGCAGGCAAATAGTGTGTGTCCAGTGCTTGACATTTCTTTCTTCTAACTGTTTCTCAGTACATTTCTTCAAAGTTACTCTCAAGGGCAAACATATTCAGACGTTACTTGTTGAAGTAGCTCTTTGAATTGGTAACCCTCTACACTACTCTCAGGCAGCTGATCTTTGACTGCACTCCATTAAGAAAACCACCATTCCAATGTTTGTGACTTGACCGATACAATTAATTTCCTTTAAAAGCAAATTCAGAAATAAATAAGGGATCTCTGCTTGCTTGGTGGTCATAAAGTGGACGTTGACTAAATGATGGCAACATATGGCTGTTAAATGGATTAATGTCTCAGAAAAATTGTCCTTATCCAGCTTAAATCCAACTGTTACTCAGTGTTAAGTGCAGATGAGCATGAAGCTTTCAAGTGCAGCTAAGTGTTTTGTCTGTAACCAGCGGAGGGAGACAAAGAGGGAGACAAAGTCACCAAATTCATTTCATGAGAAAATGATTCACAATGTGTCACTGTCTAATAAACTAAAAGTTAGAAGGACTTTTTTCATTACAAATCATCTTCATACTACTGATTGAGCTCAACCTTCAAAACAGGAACAAAAAAGGATTAATTGGTTCTTAGTTATCCGAAAACCCCCTTTCATTCACCTCTCTCTATCTCTCTGTCTCTGTCTCTCTCTCTCTCTCTCTCTCTCTCTCTCTCTCTCTCTCTCTCCTCTCTCTTTCTCTCGGTCTTTTTCTCTCTTTCTCTTTCTCTTCTAACGAGTGACAAAAACTGCAGTATATAAAGGAAATCTAAACAGAAAAAGAGGGGATCTGCATATCATTGTTTGCGTTCATTGTGCGTGTATCTGCTTTCTGCTTTTCTGTATGAGCCTGAGCTTTTTTCTGTATTTAGACTACAAGCAGGGAGTCTCTCATGATCCCAAGGTACATGAAAACCCCTCATACCCCATTCACAGTCTTGAATTTTCAAGGCATATTATGGCTTCCAGAAAGCCTGCCCTTTCAAAAGGTTCTCAGTTGACAGCTTTGTTGTAATAAGCTATCAAAGGCAGTTTTGAAAATGGGCAGGAAAGGATCAGTTCCTATTGTCTTCATGTGAAGGTGAAAGGAGCAATCCTTCTGCTATCCAATGTATCCTCTAACCCACCTTGTCAACAATTACCTGTCGCCTCCATCTTGTAGTGTATTTTGAAGGTTGCAGGTGAGGGTTGGAGAGGATTGGCCAGGTTCATCTTAACACTTCACACTTGACAGCTGCATCTTATCTTTCCACACAGACTTAAGGAAAAACTTTGAACAGGACCCCCAGGGAAAGGAAGTGCCCATCAATGGAATGATCGTTCTGCACTGTCGCCCACCAGAGGGTGTGCCCATGGCTCAGGTAAGACCAAGGCTCTTCATCGTCTAAAAGCGAAGAAGCTGAAACTCCTGCAAAGCAGAGAAGACTTGAATCATAGTGGCTGATCTCATTTTGCTAAAACTTAACTTCTGCAGTTTGAGAAGCTTCTTCTCTGCTTTCCCTGACTTTTAAAGGAAGATGTATCTGTGTTAGATACCAGCAATAAGTGAACGTCAATACGAAGGTGCTGGCTCCTCAGTGAGATAAAGATCCTCAGCATCCATTTTAATCATTCCACACTTTATCCGTAACATGGGGGACCTAGAAATTTTCAGATTCAAATTGCAGGCTTGTGAGAATTCTAAGTTTTTCAACGAAATGCACATCACAAAGTAGGTCAGGCTACAAATTGATGGGTCCATTTACAGTTTTAGAGGCTGATTTAAGAGAGCGAGTAAATGGGAAGACATACATTCTCTGTCAGGACTGTTTAGTTTGCGTCATCCATGACAGTGAAGAAAGTGATTAAACAGGATGTCATCATTACATTAATTGGATAAAACAAGACACTGCATTTTCCTCAGTCGACTAACGTCAATTATCCCTTTATTTTTTACTTAATTTGCATCCACTCTAGTGGACCAGTTTTAATAATCATCTTTCTTGCTTTCACTGACTTTGAGACATTTTTTTTCAACACATTTTTTGTCAGCTGTCTAAAACAGTTGGCAGTATTAAAATTAGAGCGTTCGGTCCCAGTTCCAAGCAGTTCCTTCAGATGAAACAATTTGCTGTCTACAGAAGGGGTGGACGAAAAAAGAGATTGAGCAAAAGTAGAGTGAGCAGGGGTCAGGACAGTGAACTATCAAAGACATAACTATCAGCACACACTGTGGTGCCACCACAAGAGACTGTCTCCGCAGCCTGCTTGCTGACACCATGTGATGTGGTTTTAGTATCAAGTTATCAACTTTTTTAATTGGATTTAGTCACAAATTTAAATTTCTTCCACCTTGGCAGTCCTTCAGGGTCATCTGTTTGGAAATCACAATAGCGGTCAGATTCTTATCTCACTCAAGTCGGACACATGTGCTTTGTGAAAATATTGATAGAAGGCTGTTTAGGCTCTAGGCAATAGGACTAGAGGAAGAACAAAGAAATATTTATAGATGGAGTGAAAATGGACATCAAGTTCATTGTTGTGAAAGAAGAGGGTGCACAGAATAGGGTTTGATGGAATTTTCTAGAGGGGCTTCCTCTAGCCCTCCTGCCTGGTAGTTCAAACTTCAGTATCCTTCCGCCAATATATTCACTATCCCTCTTCTGTTCATGTCCAAATCCCAGCCTCTCTGATCTTATCTCCAAAACATCTAACATGTGCTGTTCCTCTGAAGGACCTATTCCTGTTCACTCCCCAAGAGAACCATGACTAAACTATACTGCATTGCTGGTCTCACCACTGTCTTGTACACCTTTCCTTTTATTGTGGCTAATACTATTTTATCACACATTACCCCTGAAACACCTGTTCCAACCTGCTTGAACCTGTTTGTTCACCTCTATTCAACACTCTCAAATGCCCTGGAGTCTCAACCCTAAGTACTTAAATTCCTCCAACATCTTTATCTCCACCCAATTTGGCCTTACAGTTCCCCTTGGGTCCTTCTCATTCACACCTAAGCATTCTATCTTGCCCTGGCAAACCTTCTTTCCTCTCTAGATTTTCCTAGAAACCTGCTCCTTGCTCTCACTGCATATCACAATGTTATCTGCAAAAATTGTTTCCCATGGATATTTGTGTCTAACCTCATCTGTCAGCACGTACATCAACAATGCAAACAGGAACACACTCAGGAATGATCCCTAATGCCGTCCTACTTCCACCTTGAACTCTTCCGTCAAACCACAGCGTACCTCACTTTCCTTTCACCATCCCAATTTTCAAAGTCCCGACTCTCAGTCAGAGGCTCTTGTCTTGTAACACAACGGCACACTTCACCACTGTCTTACAGTTGTCAAACGTCCTGCACCAGTTTAACGTACTTCTATGCCACTCCAGACTTCTTCATACAAAACCATAGTCCCTGTCCTTGCACCTTGTCATATGATTTTTCTAGATCTATAAACGCACAATGCATGGCCCTCGGACCTTATCTTGCATTTCTCTATCAATATCCTTAAAAGAAATACTGCATTTGTAGTATTTTTTCTTGACATGAAACCAAACTGCTCCTCACAATTGATTACTTCTGCCCTCTTTCTAATTTCCACTACTCTTTCCACTTTCATTGCACGGCTCATCAACTTTATCCCTCTATACTTACTCCAATTTTGCACATCTCTCTTAATCTTAAAAACTTCACTTCACCTTTACTAATCTCTACTACTTTGCAGTCCACAATGGCCACCTTCTCTATCCTTCCCCCAGCTTTCATTTTACTAATTTGTCACCTCTCCAAACTACTCTTTCGATCTCCCCATTACTCTTCCAGCATCTTTCAATACATTTCCCTCTCTATGCTTAATCAACCAAACCTGCCACACATCTTTCTCAACCCTATCTCTCTGTTTCACTAACCTGCATAAATCATTCTTCTTCTCTTTACTGTCTAACCTGGCATAAAAGTCATCATACACTCTTTGCTTGGCATTTGCCACTTCTACCCACCCCTGCACGCTACATCTAAATGTACTCCTATGTGCCCTCCAGTCCTCTTAGTGTCCCGCTTCTTCCTTCTCTATATTTACTCCTACATTTCCTCTTACCATCACCAAGTCTCGTTATCTATTGTCCTTCCTGATGACCCGCCCAAATACTATGCTCCCCGTCTCCCTGAAAACATTAGCTGCAGTGCCTAGTTATTTGGAAGCTGACCACCCAGAGCCTGTCTCAACTCCTCCCCGAAAACCATACTATACTGCTCCCTTTTAACCTTCCACCACTCCACCGCTCCACCACCATCTTCTTTGTCACCAAAGTGATCCTACAAACCACGATCCTATGCTGTCTGGTGACATTCTCACCTACCACTACTTTGCAGTCACTAATCTTCTTCAAGTTACTTTCTCTGTACAAGATGTACTTTTCATGTTTTTCATGTGTGCCCCTACCTCCATTCTTGTAAGTTATCCTAGGTCCCTGTATCTTATGGATGAACGTATTCACTACAGCCATTCCCATTCTTTTTGCAGAATCTACACCCGCTTTTATCTCTGTGTCGCAATCCTGGACACCGAACCTGCCTATCACTTCTGCATCACCTCTGTTGCCTGCATCAGCATGTCCCTTGAAGCCTGCGGCAATAACCACTATTCCACCTCTTGGGATATTCTGCATCACTCCCTCCAACTCACTCCAGAGTTCCTTCTCTTCTAACTCACATCCCACCAGTGTGACTTCAGACTCATCACTCTATCTGACACTTTTTAACTTCCGGCATATTCCTAACAAACTCCTCCTTCAAGATAGCTACTATTCCATTTCTTTTGCTATCAGTACCATGATAGAACAACTTAAAACTTGCTCTCAAGTTTCTAGACTTGTTACCCTTCCACCTGGTCTCCTGGACACACATATACCTAGCTCCTCTTTCTCTTCAACCCACGGTAGCCCAATTTTCAGTGGTACCCTGTAGGCTATCGGCAAGAGTGCTTGTGAACTTGGGCCGCGACCAATCAGGTATGAAAGTCATATTCTGTTCGATTTACATATGTATTTTTGACCCAAGCTTTGCACTGGATGCCTTTCCTGATGGAACCCTCTGGATTTATCATGGCTTACATCTTAAAAATGTCAGTCATCTTTTTGTGTCTTCGGACTTTTTACAGAGAAAAACTGTTGAAGATATTTGGATTTGGGTAATGTAATGGATTTCCTTTATGGTTGAGAAGTATTTCTCAACCAAAATTTAGTGCAATGATATCTGAAATTGAGCTGGTATAAATAAAACCCAACATCAAAACAAATAAAGCCAACACCATGTTAATGAATTAGTATGTTATTAAAGAGCTGTTTATTTTAGATTGACTAAAGTATGCCCTTTTTTGGTTGAAGGATATAAGAATTGAGTAGAAATTTATTTCAGAAAGCTTACCCAAAAAAGCTGATTTATTATTGAATTGATAAATTTAATTTTTTCATATTCTTTCCAAATTAAGCCTATTAATTTGATTTCAATTTAAGATAACATTTTCTTCGATGTACACAGTATGTTCAAATTTAATTGATCATGACAAAACCTGATATAGAGTTGAAATTATTGTTTTGGCCTTGCAAAGATTGTGATTTTCTTTTTAAACTTGACTATAGATATTATTGTTGCAGCTTATATGAAATAATACATTCTTTTCATCAGAGAGACCAGCTATTGTACAAAATATTGGTAGTGTTTTGATGGACAAAGATGGATTCTTTAATATTGCTTCATTTTCAATTGTTGTTTTGATTGTTTTCAGCACATAATCAGGCCCAATGGCATGTTAAATGGTTGCTCAGTGAAAAATAGAGAACAAATGTTTCTTACTGCCTAATCAACCTTCAAGGCAGACATTTGGGAGACATATAACATTTAAATGTCTGTTAGAAAAAATAAAAATGTCACCAAAGTGCAAACTCCTCCCTGAGTGCTGAGGATAATAAGTATTGGATGTGCTATTGCCATGTGCAGGGAAGAGATTTTGGTGAAGGTCAAGTCTTAAGCTCAGCACTGTATTAATAATTCAGGGTGAAAATGGATGAGTGATGCCATCCCAGTGCTGCAGAATCTACAAGTTGTATAAAAATAGTTGAGTCTGAGTGGTGCAGGTCGAATCAGACTCTTCTATACAGTCCTTTGTCAACACAAATGAACTCAGCCATGAGAGATGCAGTGAATAATGTAGAGCTCAAAAGCCAGATATCCTCGCCCATTCAATTTCAGCACGCCTCGCTCCATTAAATATTCAGATGGCAATGAGTGCGAGGTTTCAGAGGGCTACTGCAAGATGGATGCCTGTATAGCAGAGTCACCACAGTCAACGGGGATGTCAGAGTAAGCTAATCTCGAGTCGTTCAGAGTCCAATAATTTTGGATCGCAATATGTATCAAGGGCCTTATTTTTTGGAAAAAAAAATTTCAATTCATCTCAAATGTTTTTTGCACTCCTATTGCGCCTTCCCTCCAAGTTTGCAGTTGCATAAGGTATTTAAAGTATACCATGAAAAAAATTACTGGTCAACATGGAATGCAGATATACTTATGAAAGAAAGAAAAAAATATATAATAATAG
The DNA here is from genome assembly GCA_901007705.1 of Fistularia tabacaria. NCBI lineage: Eukaryota > Metazoa > Chordata > Actinopteri > Syngnathiformes > Fistulariidae > Fistularia > Fistularia tabacaria. The sequence goes on along the minus strand of CAAKHD010004155.1, from coordinate 20,330 downwards.
AAAAAAAGAGGAATGTGTGATGGATCTCCCTTTGTACATTTGAGTCCCCACCACTTTTTTTCACTCCTCAGTCTGTTTTAAAATGCATGTTTTTAGACCTAATAAAAGTATACAGGTATTTCATTCTGACCTGTTTCAATGTGAGAACCAGCAAGTAGCTACTTAGGGGTGTTGCAATGGACAACCTCGGGGCAGTCTCATCACTACTACTGAAGTGGAGTTATCAGTGACATGCAGGCAGGGGAGGCAGGGGGAAGATGGAAGATTATATATATAAGTTAAAAAAAATCTTCTCAAAACTGGACTTTCAATTAAGCTGGAAGTGATAAATAATGCCGATGCCGAAGCTAAATGATTTGCTTCAAACCACGGGACTGAAGACTCAAAACATATTGCCGGAATTGGACTGACTAAGGGCAGCTTTCCTCTTTAGCAATAATCTTGATTGAGGCAGAGAGACTTTTAAAACTAAAAGAAGATAAAGAGGACTTTTACACCAAAGTCATAAAGATATTTGTCCAGAAGGATAAGTGAATGGATTTCATTTACAAGTAGAGGTAAGACCACGCATACACTGCTGTATAGTAAACAACAAAATTTAAATTAAACGTTCTACTTTGGTGTGTACCTTACCTATGTGTGTGTCGAGCATGCTGGTAGGGATATAAAACATAACCAGGAGACAATGTGCAAGCAGCCAGTTGGTGAATGGTGAATTTGTGCTACTCAGTTGAATTCACATACAGTATTTAAAAATCTGACTTTGAAAGAGTCAGTGCCAACCCAATTTAGATGGATGCTTCAAAACACGAGCACAAAAGTCACTTTAATATTTTGCTAAAACACACATTTGCTCAATGTCTGCAACAATTTTGGAGCAGTATGTCTTCTGTTTCTGTTTTGTTTTGGGTTTTTTTCTGTGTCTCAGGGCAAAGTCACACATTCTATTAATTTGACTGATGCTTCATTCAAGTTCTTTGGCTCTGACTGCTTTTTACTTTCCTTTTGTCTTCGCTGGGATTGTGAGGTTGTAACTGACAAATTCTGTCCTCAGCAATTTTGGTATAGTGCCTTTGTTAACGCTCCTGGAAATCTAAAATGAGCCTCAGCATACTGGACCAGTTCAACTTGGCTGTTTGCCCTATTTGATCCAGTAATTCTAGGCTAATACAAGAAGCTTCATCAGACCCCAAGGCACTCCCAGGCCAGCCTAGAGAGATATAGTCTCTCCAGACCAGATGCCCGAGCCACCTCATTTGACTCCTCTCTATGCGGAGGAGCAGTGGCTCTACTGTGAGTTCCTCCCGGATGGCTGAACTTATCTCTAAGGGAGAGTCCGGCCACCATGTGGAGAAAACTCATTTCGGCCGCTTGTATCCGTGATCATGTTCTTATCCAGACCAAGCTCCGACAACGGGCATGCAGGGACCGAACAGCTCGTATAACGTGGGTCAGTACCCATACTACCGGAGCACCCCCCACAGGACTGCCCGGAACACGGTCGAATGCCTTCTCCAAATCCACAAAACACATGTAGATTGGTTGGGCAAACTCCCATGCCCCCTCGAGAACCCTGCTGAGGGTATAGAGCTGATCCACTGTTCCACGACCAGGAAGAAAACCACACTGCTCCTCCTGAATCCGAGGTTCAACCTCCTGTCCAGCACTGCTGAATAGACTTTACGAGGGAGGCTGAGGCGTGTGATCCCCCCGTAGTTGGAACACACACTTCGATCCCCCCTTTTAAAATGTGGGATCACAGTTCTGCAGCACTGTCCTGGACGTCCACGCAATGCTGCAGAGGCGTGTCAACCAGGACAGCCCTACAGCATTCAGAGCCTTGAGGAACCCAGGGCAGACCTCATCCGATCCCAGGGCCCCGCCGCTGAATAGCTTTTTGACTACTTCAGCAACTTCAGCCACGGAGATAGGCGGACACCTCCAGGGTCCCCTGGCTCTGCTTCCTCATTGGAAGGCATTTCGACGGGATGGAGGAGGTCTGACAAGTATTCCTGCCACCGATCTACAATGTCTCATGTTGAGGTCAGCAACGCCCCACTCCCTCCGTACACAATGTTGCCGGACCACTACTTCCCTCCCCTGAGACACCGGATGGTTGACCAGAATCTCCTCGAAACCTTCCGGAAGTCATTCTCCATGGCCTCCCTGAACTCCTCCCATGCCCGAGTTTTTGCCTCGGCGACTGCCGAAGCCATATGCCGCTTGGCCTGCTGGTACCTATCAGCTTCCTCCAGAGTCCCACAGGCCGGAGAGGACTCTTTCTTCAGTTTGACAGCATCCCTCACCGCTGGGGTCCACCAGCGGGTTCGAGGGTCGACCTAAAGCCAGTGATGGTCCTCATACCTCTCCAGACCTCTCTGGTGTTGTTCTGCTGGAGTTTCCAGTACAGCTTCCTCCTGTATTCCTCCTTGGCCTCTGATCCTGAGCTTCGGGTGTTGCTGAATGGTTCTCACCTCCTCCCTGTTGCCAGCCCTGACGGCCCTGTTCTTGTCATTCAGGAGGGCTTTAATGTCCTTTGTTATCCAAGGCTTATTGTCTGGGTAACAATGAACAATCTCAGCTGGGACGATGGAGTCAATGCAGAAATTGATGTAGTGTGTGATGCACTCCGTGAGTGGGTTGATGTCCTCACCATTAGGCTCACAGGGTGCCTTCCAGTCAGTGATCTCAAAGCACCCTTGCAGTGTCTCATAAGCCTCGTCCAACCACCTCCTCACTGTCCTTGTGGACGCGGGCAGGCTTTTTACCAGAGGTACATAAGAGGGGCTGGAAACTGGAAATTGAAGATGTGATGCTCAATGTTGTTAGTGGCTTTGCCCCACAGGTGGAATGTGAGTCATAGAAGAAGGAGAGTTTCTCGAGTGAGTTCAATGAAGTGATGCAGAAGATCCCCAGGGGTGAGACAGTCATAATTGGTGCAGACTTCAATTGACATGTTGGTGCAGGCAAAAAAAGTGATGAAGAAGTGATGGGCAGGTTTGGTATCCAGGATAGGAACAAAGAGGGACAAATGGTGGTACACTTTAAAAAACTGATGGAAATGGCAGACAAGGTAATCTGAAGGAGATTGGTGACTGCAAAGTAATGGTAGGTGAGAATGTAGCCAGACAGTATAGGATGTTGTTTTGTATGCAAGACGTGAGACAGTGGTGAGGTGTGCTGGAGGTATGACAGAGAAGTTCAATATGGAAGTGGGACTTCATCAGCAATCATCTCTGAGCCGCTTGATGTTTGCTTTGGAGATGGACAGGCTGATTCATAATGTCAGTCAGGAATTTCCATGGGCAATGATGCTTGTAGATGGCATTGTAATCTGTCGTGAGAGCAGAGAAAGGGTGGAAGTAAAGAGAATCTAAGGTTTGCTCTGGTAAGAAGAGGAATGAAGGTTAGTCGTAGCAAGATACAATATATGTGTGTAAACGAAAGTTATCCAAGTGGAACTGTAAGGCTACAGGGAGTGGAGATGAAGAGGGTGAAGGATTTTAATTACTTAGGGTTCACAGTCCAGAGCAATGGAGAGTGTTGAAAACTGATGAAGAAACGGGTTCAAGCAGGTTGGAACGGGTGGAGTAAAGTGCAAGGGGTACCATGCAATAGAAGAATATCAGCCAGAATGCAAGGAAAGGTGTACAAGACAGCGGTGAGACCAGCGATGCTGTATGGTTTGGAGAGTGTGGCATTAAAGAAAAGACAGGAAGCAGTGTTGGCAGTAACTTAGATGAAGATGTTGGGCTTCTCTTTGGGAGTGATGATGATGGCTAGGATCAAGAATGAGTCTGAATCAGAGGGATAGCGAATGTAAGATGCTTTGGAGATCAGAAGAGAACCCAGACTGAGATGGCTCGGTCATGTACAGGGGAGGGATAGTAAATATATTGGTAGAAAGATGCTGGGGTTACAGCTGCGAGGCAGGAGGTCTAGAGGAAGACAAAAGAGAAGATTCTTGGACATAGTAAAGGAGGACCTGAAGTTAGTTGGTGTGAGAGAGGAGGATACAGAGAATAGTGTTAGATGAAGGAGGTGGATTCACTGTGGCGAACCCTAAAGGGAAAAGGCAAAAAGGAAGATAAGACAAAGAAGAATATTAATTTTTATTGTCGCACAAACACATAGAAACACTTGGTACATAGAGTATTTTCCGGATACCTCAAAAACTCTTTTAATCTGGGCTGCAGTTGCATTATTTTGGTTGTTGTGATCATCATTTTATCCTGATAAATCCGGAGTCATTTCTTTCTTTCTTCTTTCCAATTTCTATTTTCAATAAGCACAGATAAAATTAGAAGGAATTCTTGATTCTAACCCTAATGTCTTGTCCACCACCTTTAAGGTCCTACAACCAAATGATCCAAACACACCTGACAGGAAGCCATTTCAACAAGAATAACAGCCTTGTACCTTAGGAACTGTATAATTTTGTACTGCAGGGATAGAGACAGAGGAGGCTGCTTTTATCCACTCCTCTTAGCTTTTTGGCAACATATTCAAGTCAAAGGTCTGAAAATTACAGCTGAAACTACATGACCTCAATAAATGTACCAAATGCAATAACTTGTAGAATTTCCATGTGTGAAGTTCGAGAGAGAATCTTCAAAGAATAAAGCAAGACTTATTGAATATGTCCTAAGAGTAGCCTCAGTCCAATGATCCAAAGTACAGTCTTGAATTTTCACTGCTGATGGTTGAACCTTTTTGGTAACGTTATATAACCTACATATGGGGTAGAAATAACACACCATTCACAAAGTCTCAACACCCAGTGTTTGTTCTGTCCATGCATTTTATTTATTTGTTTAATTTTATTCCAAGTTACATTACTGTTGGGCTCCAGGACAAACTTGCAAACCATGAACTAACTTAAACACAGCCCTAAGTTTAGAATGATCATTTAGTTTGCTTGCATAAATAGTTTTGAGTCTTTTATTAAGACAATTTTTCAATAAGTGGTATTATTTACAACAATTTCTTTGGTCATGGTACTTAATTAAGTAGTAAAGCAGTAAGTTTATTTTTCGTAAACATAAAAAGGCAACCGGAAACTGATCAACAAGTGACAAACTAATTTAAAAAGAGCAATAAAAAAAGTTATAACCATAACATAACGAAAGCACATTGCTATACAGGCACGTACATTCCATTTATCATGTAGATTACAACAGTTTTAGTATAATTTTTTTTTTCTTTACTTTTTTCTTTTATCAGTCAGCCATATACATGGTATCTCTCAATTACAATATGCAATAAGATTTCATTCACAAATATATTCATAAATCTTATTGTAACAACAAATTTTAATTTGAATTTAGTTAATGGAACATAGGAGACACTTATTTGTAATTTGGTGTCTGTGCCTGTGATCCAAAACCAATCATAGACTTTAACGTGAATGCAGAGTAGATCTTTTAGTTAGATTTAGATTTAGTTAATGAGAACCCTGTATAATGAGTTTCTTTTGAGAGGTTACAGTAAGAGAAAGTGCGAAATGAACAGCCAATTTCAGCCTCCCTGAATTAAAGCTTTTAATCTAAGATGAATCCCCTTGATCTACAGTAGCTTAGGTAGAAACCCTGAGTTATGGCACAAAGGGGAATCAAGTAAATGCTTCTGTACTGTGATACAAGCTGTTTTCTGTTGAGCTTGACAATGACATTACAATCCTATTTCAAAACAAGTTAGCAATTATCTCTGTTCCATCATCTGCCTTCTCTGTAATTGTTTCCACTTTCCATTTCAGCTGCTTTTGTCTCAAAGCCCTCATAGGTCAGGTGGAATCTCCCAGCGAGTAGATGTTGAGCTTCATCATTAAACCAAGCAATTGCAGCCCCCAGCCTGAAGCCAAGGGCTCTGTCTATTTATTTCGTTAAGACAGATCATGGGGGAATAGTAATGCAGTGTCACATTGCTCGGAGGGGAGGAGAGGCGATAGTTGAGAAACAACCTTGGAACCGGGCAGGCCCACTTTGTGTTCTCCCCAATATTTTTTCTGATTAACCTCCTGAGCAGCTTAGCCTCCTGCAACTCTACCTACTGCTGAGAGTCCTGGCAGTTGTATGAACATACTGTGCCTTTTGGTGTTCACAGCTAATTGATTAGTTAAGAGGACAAGCCACCGGATCGATTTGCTCTGTCAAATTTTGGCATGAGTCAGTCCTCTTGAGATAAGGGAATTGACCAGAGAAAGGTAGAGCAACAATATGGTAATTTTTTTGGTTTTCTTTCAAGTTTTTGTGGATTGTTTGTAATATGAAATCACACTAAACCAGGGGTGGGGAAACCTTTTGCTCTTTTCAGGGTCTTGTGTGAAGGGACATGACACCAGCTGAGGTGACTTGTCAAAAAGAACCGACAGCAGAATTCTTCATGCAGGCCACCAGTGATTTCCGGTATTTTTTGAAAATAAAACTAGCTTGGTTTTGAAGGCTTACATTCAGCTCATTCATGTGTGTCAGTATGTCCACAGTAAAGGCTAAATCACAAAGCCAATCTGTGTCATTCAGCTCAGGAAAATTGTCAGTGTTCTCAAGTAGCTCCAAAAATGAAATAATCTCCTGTTTGAGCTCCCACAATCGTTGCCATACTTTCCCCAAACTTAACCAACTGACATTAGATTGGTAAAGCAAGTCCCTGTGATCAGCGTCAGTTTCTTCAAGAAAATGAAAAAGCTGGCAATGGTAAAGTCCCCTTGCTCAAATTAAGTCAACAAGTTTCCCAACTGGCGTCACAACATGGTCAAGCTGTAACACAGATTTATACAATGCTTCCTGGTGAATTATGCAGTGTAGCAGTACCTGCTGCTCAGGGTTTTCCTCTTTCCCCCTGTCCTGTATTCTTTTGAGCAGCCCAACATTTTTTCCCGTCAGATTTGGTGATCCATCTGTGGTTACATTGGCAAGTGCACTCCAAGGTACCTTGGGCCTCTTTATGACCGCCGACACACTGTTATATAAATCCTCTCCCCATGTGTTTCCTTTTAGGGATTCCATAGCCAAAAACTCCTCAGTTATCTTGAAACTTTCATTAATCCCTCTGATTATAATCAAAAGTTGAGGGGTGTCCTTTATGCCGAAGAATATAATGTAAATGAATCCGCTTTTTTGTTTAACTTGCTAGTTAAGTGTTCGTCAATTACTTCAACACAGCGTGTCACCGTCTTGCGTGATAAGCTAATTTTTTTAAAATTTGTTCTTAATCTCAGGACATAAAATACTTGCTGTTTCTACCATGCACTCTTTGAGAAACTCCCCTTCGGTGAAAGGCTTGCTGGCTTTTGCTAATTTGAATGCCAGTAAATAACTTGTCTTTGTGCTTGATTCTTGGATGGAAGCTGTTTGGATAAAGGTGTTGCTGAGCCTGCAAGTTAAACCAACCTTTAAGCGGTAGCCGTCTCTTCCTGCATTGGGAGGTAGTTGGCGTAATTAGCATACCTTGTGGAAAATTGACGGCTGATGTTGTGTTCCCTTAAATCTGCAATGGTTTCTTGGGAAATAAGACATATAGCCTTTGACTGAACTTTAGAAAAAAAGTATTTAGGTGTCCAATCCTTATTGACATCCTGCATTGTCTGTCGACTTTTCTTTTCTTTGACATTGCTGCGGATGGGTTCTTAGCAGTAGAAAGAGTGATAACAGAAGGTAATTTGGGCTCTGCAAAATCAAGTCACTGCACCTAATGTACTACCTGGTGGGTAAATGCCTGTCATTACAAGTCAGAGTAAAATGAATACAATCATTCAATTATTCACATCAAGTATGAATTTTGTACCAATCTTTGGCAGGCCGGATTAAAAAGACCAAAGGGCTGGATGTGGCCTGTGGGCCGTAGTTTGCCCACCCCTGCACTAAACGCTGTACGTTAACACTCATCAACAATGTTTTGATCTAAGTCATGCCAGCAATTAAACTGTTCGTACCCTGACAGCTTGGGAGACAATATTGAATAATAACAGCTAAGGCTAAGAGTGACTCAGCATTTTTTTTCTTTTTGCCTGGTAGCACTGAGTGGCATGGTTGCACTGTATCACTTTTACATGATATCACCATTACAATCAGGTTTGGGGCCACAAAGCACACCAGCACTGGAAAAAATGTGTCAGACTGAAAGGTCTTGATCGTCTTTCACCTCATACATCTTGATGATAACCGCAGTGTCACCCGCTACATTGCCCCTCTGCCCCCTAATTGCTCCTCTGCCACCACATTTCTCAACATCTAATCATCAGCAAATGTCAACTGAATGAGGTGTGTGTATTTATATTTGGGTTTGTATGCGTGTGTGAGTGTGTGTGCTTCCTTTTAGGGAGATGAGAGGACCTACTCGCTGTGCCAGGCTAGAGGAGGTCCCCTTCAGGGGTAGTGTAGGTAATGAAATCAGAGAGCGGATGTGTGCCCCTGCCTGGAAACCTTTCTGTCAAGGTTGACCCTGATGACCACATTCTAATTGAATCAAATGTGCCAATAAGGCAATCGATTTCTCAAATCCCCAGACACACACTAGGTGAGCTAATCTGTATTCGTCCCTTCTTTTTCTTTATTCTTTTTATCTTATAACCCCTCCATCTCAACCCTCTCTCTCTATCCCTTTCTATCTATATATACATTTCTATATTTCTGCAAATCTATCTCTCTTCTGCTCTCTATGTATTTACCCCCTTCCTTTCAGCCTCAGGAACTATTGTATCATTACCCAAGGGTTATTAATGATAGACTGACGGCTAATGTGCAATATGGGTCCAAACACTGAGAGAGGCGACTTGTGCCACATGTAAATTGCTTCTTTCAAGTTGTAAATTTCCCATGATAAAATTGAATGTGATGCGGACTCTGTACCGGTCTGTCTTGGTGAAGAGGGAGCTGAAGAGCTCCCTGAGCCAGAAGCTCTCAATTTACCAGCCGATCTACGTTCCTCCCCTCACCTATGATCCTGAGCTGTGGGTAGTGACCGAAAGAACGAGATCGCGGATACAAGCGGCCAAAATGAGGTTTCTCTGCAGGGTGGCCGGACTCTCCCTTAGAGATATGGTGAGAAGTTCGGCCATCCAGGAGGAACTCGGAGTAGAGTCGCTGCCTCCCGCATAGAGAGGAGTCAGATGAGGTGACTCAGGCATCTGGTCAGGATGTCTCCTGGACGCTTCCCAGGGGAGGTATTTCGAGCATGTCCGTCTGGGAGGAGGCCACAGGGAAGACCCAGGACACGCTGGAGAGACTATGTCTCTAGGCTGGCCTGGGAGAGCCTTGGGGTCCCCCCAGAAGAGCTGGACATTGTGGCTTGGGAGAGGGAAGTCTCGGCCTCCCTGCTCCAGCTGCTGCCCCCCACGACCCAACTTTGCATTAGTGGAAGAAGATGGATAGATGGATAAAGATATTAAGAGTTAGATGAGGGAAGGGGATGTCACTACTTGCATCACTCATTCAGACACAGGGAATTAGACTTTATCCCAACGTCCTTTATAGTGTCTTATCAACCAACGAGACCAATGATTTACCTCTGATGTAGTTGTGTCAAAGGCTATCTTTTAATTGTCATGAAGAATCTGGGAGCCTTTGAAAATCAGCTTCAAATATATCTTCAAGGCAAACTGCCATAAAAGTTATTCTTTACTTGGTGTATTTGTCATGTACTGTGCCTGTGCTGTTAACACCGGTACAGACCACTGAATAGCTATTAAAAATTCCAGAGTCTCAAATGTGATTACCATGTTACCATGTTTATTATCATTTTTATCACTGTAAATGTATACCTTCAGTCAATCATCCCTCATCCTCGTATATCATTTCTTTTATAGCAATGCTTTAATGCCTGCAGGCACTTCCAATTTGCATCCAGCATCAGCGTTGTTTTTTGTAAAGGTTGCAGACACACTCCCTTTAAATCGATCAGCGTATCCTAATTTGCTATGCTATGCTCTGCTCTGCTATGCGATGAATGTAATTTGCAAAGTCAGTGATGCAGTTCTCTAACCAGGTTAGAGGCAGTAAAGCATCACTAAGTTTGTAATTCCTAATTAGTTTTCCTCTCTGTTGCTGATAATTGGTTAAAGTGCTTCTTTTGACTGTCTAATGGCTTTACTGTTGGTGGTTTTACCTCTTAGTTGGGGTGATACCGCAGACTAGGAGTTGAAGTTGCACCAGACCATCAGGCCCATATGTGCATATGCAGATCAGCGTAATCTAAAATGACTCTTCTTGATGAAGGCTTAAAATCCGATTTTTGTCCATCCCTCAACATGGATATGTCATATCCTCTATTTGCCTTAGAAACCATCATAGGGTTTTGAAGTCAGCACATTTTGTTTCTCTTGCTTGCTGATTTGATGATTTTTGTTCCAGATTAATGCGGATAGATTCTTGTCTGCTTTCATTATGCTTTGGCTTTTGATGCTATTTTCCCATTAGTTATGCCTAATCCCTCAAATCCTCCAAGAAATGGTTTTCAAGCCTACTGGTAGAGCCATTATAGTGCACGATGTTCTAATGTGACAAATGATTGCCCTTTTAAACTGTTTTTCATTTTGTAAATATACAAGACTCTATATCTTTGATGCATCCAACTTTCTGTTCCATAGAAAACTGCTCTTTGCGAATTTACTTTCAAAAAATAGACTTGTTATATTGAAAGCAAAGATGGGTATCAATTCATTTTCCGGATGTATTGGAATTTTCAGAACAACAAAACATGATAAACAGGTTCGTTTTAGAACATGTTCTAAAACTGAAGCAGATGTGCTAACCACTATGCCACTTTATTATTATTTTGTGACACTGTCCCACCTTATTATTACCATATTGATAGTTTTAATATTTTTATTATTATCATATTTATTATTCGTGGAAATAGTACCAGTAGAATTTCAAGAACTCAAATGTGAAGACAGTTATGTAATTAAATGAATCTTTTGAGTTCAAGTTTCTTTTCTCTCGACAGATTCATCCAGCCTGATTCTGATTTGCACTGGGTTTTCAAATCACAGATTGGTCACAACCAGTAGTATCGGGTTATGGTCAGGTATGATGTGAGCCCTGATTAACTCATAAGAAATAAACAATACAAAAAAAGCTGGTACTCCTTTGGTCCTCTAAATCCTGAACAATTTATTTACTGTAAAAGATAAATAAAGCCCTTATTGTTTTTGTTTTAAAGACAGAAGACTGCTGTTTGTCTTAAAGAATTAGCAAGCACCATCTCGTCTATTGTACTGCTCAGGCTCAGCATTATATTTCATTTTTACTGTGGGTCCAGCCAATTGTGTCCAGGGGAGGGTTTGATTAATGCCCACCAAGAATTTGAAAATTAATAAAGGAGACCAGACCAGCCTAGAGATCCTGAAGTATTGATCCCCTGATAGGGCCAAAACTGAACCGATACAATGTGTTCTCAGAATTTCTACTGACACAGCAGCGTCATTGAGCAAATGTACTTTCAGACATTTCTGGTTTTGGATAAAGGCATCATTGTAACATATTAATACTATATATATGGGATGAGTGTCACTTGTGTGTTAATGTTTTTACATTTAGTGACATGGCCATCACATATTGTCAAGGTAGAAAGCATTACTCTCAGCAATAGCTGGCGTTCAGGCAGAATGATATCAGCCTTAATGAAAGGATCACGATGGAGAGAACTAGGTTGGAAAACATAAGATGACAGAGTCAAATCAGCAGCTTATACATTTATTTAAGGCAACACAAGTACAAGGCTTGTCATATTTCTTTAACCCTTATCCTGCCCCCACACAAGTGTGTCTTCGGGTATATTAAAAGTAGCTGGCCTCGAAAAAAGAAGCACATCTGATTTTGTTACCACGTATTTGAGCTATCCAGTGGCCTCTCTGTTAGAAAAACATAATGAAATCCTTGGAGGCAAATGTTTATGGCTGGGTTGCCCCCAAAACAGTGCATTTTTAAATCAGTTTATCTATAAACTGACACCATCTAAAAAGAAAGAAAAGAGTACCTGAAAATAATCAAACCCTACTATGTACACTGACAATTGCAGTGGATGGATTAACTTAATGGCAACATTATCTTACTGAATAGCTACACCTGCAATCCGCCAAAAGTTAAATGATTCATAAGTTGGCATCTCACTGCCAATGATGCATGTCACAATTTTCCTTGAAATTGTCTTCATCCGTCATGAGTGACCCCCATCTCTTTAAATACATTAGGTAATATACAGACAGGGTGATTCAGCAGCAGGTCTTAGATCAGGGGCTGACATCTCATGCACAAAATATGCATCTGCTCAGCTGCTTTTCAAACGGGCAACCATTTACAGGACAATACAGTGTCTTATTCTGAAAACGAGAATTTGAATCAGTTTCTCTATCCTTTTTAGTGACCTCTATGCTGACAATTCTAACAATATCCGCCCTATTTACACCACTGAGAGTATTTCAGTTTAATTCCTAAGACCGGCAAAGTACTAAAACTTTAATTAGCACGATATTCATGACAGTTTTGCACATTTATTCTGTGCTGTGGGTTATTGATCCCTTTGAAAAAGGGCACACTGCAGTTTAAGCTCCACAGAACTGCAGTCCATCATTTTTGGCAAGAACACAGTTGAGAATGTTTCAAGTAAAGTGTGTAGTTGTGTGTGTCTGTAACAACTGGCAAGGTGCTTCAGTGGTAATAGATGTGACCTCATAGCAAGGAGGCTGCCTTCTTGATTCTGATTTGTTGTCCCTTATTTGTGACATTTACATGTACTGTCCGTACTGCATGGCATCTCTCCAGATTGTTTTTTTGCCCCATAATCAAAAGTCATGCAGCAGGTTAATCTGTTACTAGGAACTAAAAATTGAACTCTCAATAGCAGTATGTTTCTATATTTTGTGATGTGATTGACGGGATAATCGGTCAAGGTGAAACTCTGCCTCTCAACCATTGACAACTGAGATTGGCTTCAGCCCACTGAGTGCTGGATGATGGTATAGACAATGAAAGCATATGAGAGGCAGGGAGAGAGAAAACACCAACACCTAATGTTTTTTATTTGTATTCTGTATTTAAAAAATGACTAACAGGGAAGAAGTCATTCTTCTGTGGTTCTGTGTTTGTGTGTGCGTGTATGTGTGTTTGGCTTTTGCTACTGTGTGATTGTTTTTTACAGACACTAAAAGTATTTAAACACAATAAAGGGACAGAACAGAAAAATGTCATACCTTGCCACGATTATTTCGATCTAATAGTTATTAGTTTTTATTAGTACATTTTGACAACAGTACCAAAAAAAATCTGCATGCTTGCACCAGAACATCTACATGATAACAGATTCACTCGATTAAAATCACACATAAAAACTAAAATGGAAAAACTTCATTCAAGTTTGACACCAAAATGACATTTGAAAAATCCATACAAATGGAGCAGCAGCTCGCACCAGCTATGTGAGTCAGGTTTTGTGTGTGGGTCTACAAACCTGTTGTGTCTTGACAACTCATCAGGAATAATGTGATTTTATCACCATCTCCTAAGATTAGCAGTTACTGTTCCTCCTCGAGGGAATGTTCAGTGTGACTTCCATGTCAAGTCAAGTCAGATTCACATTTTATTTATATAGCAACAAATCACAACACAGTTTTCCCATGATACTTGACGTTTAAAACACATCAGGATTACAGTCTTTAAAATGATTTACTGACACCCAACATTCCCCCATTCGCAAGCACTTCGCAACAGTGGAGATGAAAAACTACCTTTACCACAAAAACCTAGTACAGATCCAAGCTCAATGCGGGTGGTCTTTTGTCTCAACTTGTTGGGGTAGAAAGAGACAGAGCAAGAGAGACGGACAGAGGATACGAAGCAAGAGAGTGATAGAGACAGGCACAAATTATCTCAAACTAATAATAACATAGCGTTAACAGTTACATGGTTTTGGTGACATGATACAATAATGGCTTTAGTATTCATTAAATAAATGATGGTGGATGCCTGGCAGGACTGCTGCACTAGATCAAGCGACACTCCCTGGGAATGTGCCATATGAGAGAACCCAGGGACTTGGGAGAAAACATGAGGTTAATATCATTATTGATGAAGGGACGTGAGTGCAGACAGCATTGGAAGAGTTGAAGGAATGAGAGAAGTACCTGTGTTACATGTTTTTCCAAAAGTTTTGTGTCATGTTTTGTAATGTAAGATTAATTATTTTTCTCTCTCATGTAGGTTGAATGGCTAAAAAATGAAGAATTAATCAGCTCACTGGCTGACGACAACATCGACACCAGGGCTGATCACAACCTCATCATCAACAAGGCACGGCTCTCCGACTCAGGCAACTACTCGTGCCTTGCCAGCAATATTGTGGCCAAGAGACACAGTATGACAGCCACAGTGATAGTCTTTGGTACGTTGAGCTCCCAGCATGCTGTTTCAGCATGACAGCTGAAAGCAGAATGTTTAACTGCCTCCTCAGATCAATTTATCCAGTTTCCTGCATCCTTGCACAAGTGATTAAGAGACCTATCTGCACTTATCCACTAAAGAGTGATGTTTCCTCTTTCCATAAATGCATTATTCAGAGACCCAATTTACAGCCTCTCATTTAAAATCAATGCTTACTTATTGAAGAAAATAAGCTACTGTGCCTTAATCTAATTAAAAATAGGGTTGTTTCTCATTAAGTATTTATTTACCAGAGGCTTTCCAGCAATGTGGGCTTACCGGTCTGGACAGTGCCACAAAAGCATTCAGCTTCTGCACATTCTAGACAGAAAAATCACACAGTAAAGTGCCTCAGTCACAGCACTTAATGGTCAGTCCAAATTGTCGACCAGCTTGAGCCAGTGTCACCCTCAGAATTAGCAATTCCATGTGATGGGTGTTTTAACTTTGCTTTCCTACAATCCCCTTTATCTTAATCCAAGAGCAATCGCAGAGCAAGGAATTGAGCTAGCAATTAGGGAAGAGGGAGCAGCTAAATCTGTTTTAGCCGTTCTGCATTGTTGCCTTGCAGTTCTTTGGAGGCCGCATTATCATTAATAACCCCAGTTCTTGTCACAGTACTCATCAGTCACAGCTCTGGAGAATGAATAACCCAAATTTTCTCTGAGTTACTTTCCTCAACTCTCCTCAGTGAATGGCGGCTGGTCCCTGTGGACGGAGTGGTCCCCCTGTAATGTGCCATGTGGGAGAGGTGTGCAGAAGCGTTCACGAACCTGTACTAACCCGGCACCGCTCAACGGCGGAGCTTTCTGCGAGGGCATGTCTGTACAGAAGATCACCTGCAATGCCCTCTGCCCAAGTCAGTTTCGCCTGCACTTCTAAATGCATATATTTTACTCAAAAACAGCTTCAGGGAGTTGAAAAGAGGATAGGATAGGATAGGATAGGATAGGATAGGATAGGATAGGATAGGATAGGATAGGATAGGATAGGATAGGATAAGGATAGGGGTTTGTGGGGTAAAAATTCAGTGCTTGAAGGGAGGGTGGACAAGTGACATAATGTGTATCAAATGGAGAAGGTGAGCCAAGGTAACCCTCAGAGAATTTTTTTTTTCCCTTCACAAGAAATAAACTGGGTCGTTCTGTGTGGTGCAGTAAGTTCTGCTTTGACTGAAGCCAGGCATACAGTGTCTAAGCCATCCCCAAATCTGCCAAATGCGGTTATTTTTCTAAAACCATTCTTCTCGATGCTGCTGCTTTGAAACCAAAACAAATTTTCTCTTTAAATTATGTTAGATATAATTACTGTTCTCCGTTCCATGTTAGTAATATTTCAATTTATTGACCATGATAAAGGTCGGGGAGGATGGTGTTATTACTTCCCCAGACAAAGACTACTTATTTTCGGTGGCAACAGCAAGAATAACCACTGACATTTGTCATGTTTCTCGTTATTTTTAGGTTTAATTACACTGAACTATGGTTTTGTAGATTATCCGTCCTTGTTGGTTTTTCAGGCGCTCCCAACTCATTTTTATGGCAAGTTGGGTATAACAGAGCTTCAAGAAATCTTCCCAATTATGTGCTCTCATGCCTGGTTTTGTCTTTGGTAACTGCATTCATTTATAATGATATTGTGGCGTGTCCGCGAGGAAATATGACAACGGAGTTGTGGAGGGGTTCAAACTTTAATGTGTGGACACACCAACACAATAATTCACTTCTCCCGAACAATCGGGAACGTCAGTATATGTACCCCCCTGTAACCATGCCCCCTAAGCCGTCGGTCCCTGGGTGAGAGGCCATAACCTTTAGTGTCCACCACAATATCACCTATATTTTATTTGATTTCAAATTGACCTAAAGAATGATTTTTTTTTCACTTTTGCTCTTTACTGTATTACATCCATGGATTTCCTCGAATTAGTTAAGGATGATTCTTTTTCCTTCAATTCTATCTCCTCCGACTCTCTTTCCAGGTCTCTCTGCACTTTGGCAGCTGCAGAGGAACATACATGTGTCTTCCTGTTTAAGTGTATCTCCATCCATATTAATGAAATTGTCTATTTCACGGTAGATGTTCCTGATCTTTGGTGTTGAGTTCTTACTGTGGCGCAGCGGAACATTTTGTGATTTTTGTAACCATATATGTTTTTGTGGATTACTTTTTCATCAACAATTTCAGACTATGCACCCTATCGTTTTTTTGATGGCAACATTAAAGCTATGGTAGTATTATGTCAGTTTATATCAGTTTATATATATTATATCAGAAACTGATTAAAATACACGGCCAAACTTTTCAAACAGATTCATGTTAGATTTTATGTGAAATGTTTCTCATGTTTTGTAACGACAATGGCTGAAAGTAAGCTGTATCTAATAATCTAAATATTTACAGTAAGTAATTGCTCATAATGATTTTTCCTGTATGAAGGAGGCCGTGAGCTCCAGCATGTATTAACTGCTGCTGGATTGTTTAACAGTCTTTACTTCCTCCATTAAATGAAATTTATTCTGCATCTAAATTTGTCACGTGGCTATAATTTGTTTCTTTGCCCATTCCACTCAGCTATTTTTCTATTACCATGGAATACGGTTCTGAGAAAACCCGCAAGGCGCTCAGTCACACTGATAAATTAAATATCACTGATAAAAAAATGTTTCTTTCATGCACTTATTCGTGTGGACACTTTCTTTTTGTCTCACTCTTGGCCCACTGCTTTTTATGAAGCAATAAGCTGCTTTTAAACAAAGCCAGACTACTCCCACATCAAAAGCATACAGTTGCTAAAAAGATTACGGCCTCTCAAAGCAAATACAAAAAAAGCTTTTCACTGTGTTTTAGTTGTTGGCGGGCACCAGTACAAACATTTTCTTGAGAACAGATATAAGCCACAACAGTCTACTGTTCCATTTGCTGTCATGCATTACGTGAGTAATTCATTTTCACTTAATTCCACTGTTCAGCTGTTCTCTATATGCAATATTCAATTATTCTATAGCAAGCTTGCTCCACTTTTATGTTTCTCTTTGTACATGGAATAATTTTGCATGAAGCCACTTCTGTGTAGGTTTACATTGGCTTTCAAGATTAAAGCCTGATGGGTTTAGTAATATCTAACAGTCAGCATATTTACTTTTTTGAAAAAAGTGACATTGATGCATATTGATGCATATCAATTCATAAATCATCAGTGTGTCTATAGTTTCACAAATTTTCACTAATAACATTTTAGGGGAGGTCGAGAAGTTCCTAATTTTGGATATTGTTGATAATCTCCTTTAACTGGCTAGAAGGTACAGGTGCTTTTTGGGGTAATTTCAGTTAAAACAACAAAATGAAAAATAAGATTTCTTCCACATGAAAGGGGGAATCATATAAAAACAATAACCCTAATTCTTTACATATGTTCAAATATCATGTGATTACCTGAAATGTAGTTTATCTGTTTTTAAGAAAAAAAAGTTATCATTTCCCATAGTTTTGTATCAAGTTCTGTATATTAGTTGAAAAGCGCAGTGGACAAGGACTTTTCCTATCAGGAAATTTGCTCTTGTTGGGGTCCATATTCAGTTGTAAGCTTTTAATGTTTATTTTACTCATTTGGTGTGCAATACAAAAACATCTTGAGGCCATCTTGTGTGTTTTCAATCAACAAACATGTCTCACTTATGAAGATAATATCATACTGTCACAAAGCAGTTTCGGAATTGTTCAGTTGTTTAAACAAATTAAAGCTGTGACTAACTTGGTTTTTACTCCCAGCATGTGGGGTTAAGCGTAAATGAATAGTTTGAGGGGTGGTAATAGCAACAAGGTATGTCTCTGGAACATCATACAGCTTGAGTTGCCAGCAGCAGATTGTCTCTGCACACATTATCGCCATGTTTGAACATATGTTGACAGCACATTATGTTCTATAGCCTTGACACCTCTGTGCAAATGCAATGTCCCGACAGACCAGTGAGTCCCTCCATGCCGCTGTACTCATATGTGTGTTCAATCTGTAGTATGTTTACGGCCAACATATTGTCATGTTGGTAGTCCATAGAGCACTGGGCCTTTGGAAGCTGCAGAGGTCATCTGTTGAGACAGCTTTGTGCTGATTTCTAGTTTGTGAGGTTTAGGACTCCTAAAGTGCAGATGGGGACATAAAAGCAAGTCTCTCATAAAGGCCAAATATGTGGAGTCAGAAAGGCAGATGAATAAGTTGGACACTGAGTACAGAGGCTTAAAACAATGTTAACCTTTTTTTTTTTTAATCACTCAGATTAACTAGTAATTAAACAGCTCAATTAGCATGTGTTCTGAATGTACCCTAATGCCAATGATGATTTATTTTATATTGCGGTGTGTCGACGAGGAAATATGATGGCGGAGTTGTGGAGGTGTTCATACTTTAATGCATAGACACACCCCCAGAATAAGTCATCTCTCTAGAACTTTCGGGAACACCAGTGTATATACACTCCGTAACCACAGCCCCCAAGCCCTCAGTTCCTGGGTGATGCATTTGGTTATGAAAGATTACTCACATCATGTCAGACATCTTAGCTTTTTTTCGATTTGACATTTATATCAGAGTCAGATCAGCTGACATTTTCATATCCAAATCTTTCCTCTGAAATATCAGTACTAGCTCTAAAAATCAAGAATAAGTTAGGAGAAAGCACTTGGGTGAACCCTAAAAGGAAAGAAAGATAATTAGATAACTCCAAGGCTCTGCCAGGCCAGCCAAGAGACATAGTCTCTCCAGCATGTCCTGGGTCTTCCGCGTGGCCTCCTCCCAGATGGACATACCCGGAATATCTCCCCCGGGAGGCGTCCAGGGAGCATCAAGAGTAGCGTCCAGGGGGCATCCTGCCTAGTGGGAATCTATGCGGAAGAGAAGCGACTCTACTCTGAGTTCCTCCCGGATGGCGTAACTTCTCACCTTACCTCTGAGGGAAAGTCCAGCCACCCTGCAGAGAAAACTAATTTCGGCCGCTTGTATCCAGGAAACAACACACTGCTCCTCCTGAATCTGAGGTTCAACGACCCAACAGACCCTCCTCTCCAGCACCGCTGAATAGACCTTACCATGGAGGCTGAGGAGTGTGATCTCCTATAGTTGAAGCACCCCCTCCGATCCCTCTTTTTTTGTCTTTCATGTTTTCATAATGCTTAATAATAATTGCTTCTCACCCAGCTTGATAATTTTTAAAGAGTGAGCTGAGCTGAGCTGCCACCTTATCGTGGTGGAGGGGTTTGCGCATCCTCCCCCATGGTCCATGTGACTGCTGATGTTCAAGCAAGAGTTCTGGTGAAACAAGTGTGACATCACTTAACAGACAAGCCAAGTAAATCCGTTTATTTGCATCTCATATCTTTGTCAGCAAAGGGCCGTTTTCTTGGAAGCACTATGTTTTATTCATATATATTTTATATGAAGCATATAATTGTTGTGATTGTGAACATACTAAGCAAATTTGATTGTTTTCAACTCTTTAAAAAAAGAAAGAAAGAAAAAAGATGAAGATCTAGTTCTGTCTGATTTCAGCCACTCTGCAATGTTTTGTAAAGCCCTTTGTCTCCTGAAGGGAAACATAGTCTGATTGTGACTTCCCACATGTCAAATAAAACATGGCCCATGTACAACATGGTAATATATAAGGTTCCAGGAGAGAACATTTTAATCATATCAAACAGCATTTTCATTGTGTGTCATTGAGAAAGATTTTGAAACAATGTTACCTATTCCTTGGTGCAAATCAGTGTATATCAATCTTGCTGAAAGTATTTTTTTTTCTTTTTTGGGTGGTGGGGGGATTGCTGCAGCACCAATCATAAGTTAGATGTGCTTTCATTTTTATTTTCTTGTTACCCAACCAAATCCATGCCAATCGTATGTTGTAATTTTACATATGGTCCAAA